>JAPMLY010003360.1:0-21028 GCA_026401115.1 Tetraselmis chui | reverse complement strand
CATCAGTGGCATTGCACGCGGACATGAGGTGGTGGAGGCTGCCACAAACGCCACACTTGTTGGGTCGATGGCCGCGAGGGTTACGGTGTGGTGGGCCTCGACCGCTGTGCGAGCCGCGGCCCGCAGCGACGAACGCGGAGATGGGAGGAGGTGATATGTCCGGAGCGGTTGCGTCCGGAGCAGGGTTGTCTTCCATGTTGTGCGCAAGGTGTAGAATGCTCGCCATAACTTCATCCGCCGACATGATGTAGTCCGTGTCGAAGGCGTTGATGACGCATTGCTTCGCCTGACCGTGTGGGCCGCTGCTAGAAATGCCGCGCAGCATGAGGAGACCGAGGTGGTGGGGGTGGATGGCAACGGAGCCATCAGCCAACTGGCATGTGTCGTTGTACTCGTCAAAGGTCTGGCGCATGTAGTGGACATAGTCACTGAGTGACTGACCGGGGGGCTGTCTGACCGTCAGATTGTCCAAGAGGGACAAGGAGCGAGCAAAAGACCGGCAGTCGAGGCGTTCACAAAGGATGTCCCACGCGGCAGCGGCGCAGTCTGGGCGTGCTGGAGAAACGCATTTCATGGCTTGGTCAGCGCGCTTATTCGCGCTGGCTGCATGGAGGAGCAGCGTGTAGGCGTAGTGTTGCGCTTGTTCGTCGAGCCAGACGCCGGAGTCGCGGATGGCCAGCTGAGGAATGAGGTATGCGGCCTTGATGGAGAGGAAATTAAGGAAGGTCCTCTTCCATTGCTTAAAGTCCGTGGTCGGGCACATGACGGGGACCGACATCTTCATGGACCGGTTGAGGGCGTCCTTGTCGAAGCCGGGGGCTTCGTGTGCCGCCCGGTTGATGACCACCGGGTCGATAGTGGGGCGACGACGGCCCCGGGGGTTGGGGTCGCCATGTTGGAGTGGGGGAGAGTGCCGGCCATGAAAGGGAGGAGGTGGGCCACCGGGAAAGGGAGAGCGGCCGGCCATGGGACGCGGCGGGCCGTACGAGTGCGGGTGGTCACAGTAGGGGGGGATGAGATGAGAGGGCGCATCCGGGATATGGGGGCCGGGGTGGTGAAGGGCATATCCGGCGTGGGGGAAGGGGGGAGGTGGTGGGAGGTGATCAACCCGGATGGCGTGACGCGAGGGGTCGTAGTGCGCTTCGGCACGCGCGGGCTCGCGGGGCGCATCGTGGCGGCGCTGTGCGACTGTGGGGTCGCCAACAGGGGCTGCAGCAGGAAAGAGTGTTTCTGCGTCCGGGGTTACGAAACCAGGCTGGGTATGTTCACGCATGTGGAGGGTGTGGCCGTCGTGGCTGTCCCGGACGGGTTCGAGTGGGGCATCGTGGCGGCGCTGAGCTACAGGGGGGTGCGGATTAGCACCCGCAGCAGCAACAGCACCCTCGGCCGACTGCGAGTCGAAACGAGCTGTTAAGCTCGCCACTTGCGCAACGAGCAGCGCGAGAGTATCGGGGGGGTGATCGAGGGTGCTCTGGTGAGAGCCTGACTCAGGGGAATCAGCAGGTGAATCAAGCGGGTTTTTCTGCTCCATTTCGACAGAGGGAAAAAAAAGAAAGAGCTGAATGAAAAAACAGGCAGCGGTAAAAACCGCTAGCCGGACTCGTGCCTAACAGCGGTATGCTAAGAGACGGCCTGATGCCCGCCGACCCCTCGGCCTGTAGCCCCGGGGTGTCTCAGAGCACCTTTTCTGTATCCTCCACCCAGTGTGGGGCACAAGTCGAGGCCAAGGCCAGGACAGGTGGAGCGCTGCGCTGGTGGCTGATGCGCGAGGCTAGTATAAAAACAAAAATAAAAGGTAAGCTACGGCTGGCGTGCGACCTGTGGATGCGTATTCACCCGACAGTGCACCCCCCCGTTCTCCAGCTTGGACCTGTGTGCACCCTGTCCACACACGACGAGTGCGTCGGTGTGGGTGGCTGGCTATCTCCGTCGGGTGGCTGACTTAAGAGGGATGGTGGCGGGTTTTAAAATCGCAGTTTATACTGGCGATACCGCCGACTACAGGTTGAAAGTACTAGGAGTCTAGGTAAACTTGCCTTCTGCGGGAGAGCTGTCGATCGCAGCTCGCCGAACCAGGTTGTCGCGGGTGAGTGACGTGAGGCGGGGGCCCATAACCTATTGAACCATGCAAACACAGTTAGTGTGGAAGATAACGTACGCAAACGTAGTTACAGTCACAGTCCCGCAAACGGAACAGTTACAACGACAACCAGCCTACAGGCGTGGTGTTGGGACAACAGAAGTGTGAGAGCTGTAGCCTAGCGACAGCTCTGTACCGAGTCAAACAGTTTATCGGTATGTCCGATCTAGACATGTACTAATCATATCTAGAGTAGCTTACAGTAGCTATCTGCAACTAATACGTATGCGGTATTACTTACAACACCCCCAACTACTTGTTTTCCTGGGCCTACTCATTCACGCCTCTCGGTTTCCGTTTTGCACCCATGAAGAGTTGTGGGGGTCAGAGAATACCTTAAACGATAAGGTTTCGTGCTCGTTCACATTTCGGAGCGTCATGTCGGCGACCAGATTCCGGCAATGGAAACGGTTTTCAGATGTCACACAGATACGTCGATGGGGAAGACGCTTGCTAACAACACTTCCTTGATGCTTACATGGATCTCCGAGTTAAATGCACAGTGGACTAGAGTGTTTTCACCTGGCACCATTATTACGGTGGATGAAACGATGTTCTCGTGGGTCGGACAATGTGGTGACCTACACTTAACTTTTCTACCCAGGAAGCCGCATCCACTTGGGTGGATGTTGAAAACATCAGCATGTGCTGTCCTCCGCGTGTATATTTTTCTCGAATTGGCGCAATGCAAAGACAATATGAGCGGTTTGGAGTTTGTCGCTGAACACAAAGCTACTACAGGATGCACATTGCGGCTAGTGAAGGAATGGTTCAACACTGGCCGCATCATTGTCGCAGATTCGTGGTTTGGATATGTCCGGACAGTCACCCAACTAATGAAGCACGGTCTCTACGCGATTGTCGCCATTAAAACCGGTTGCAGCGGATTCCCTAAGGCCGAGCTCCTTGCAAAGCTGCAGGAGCGCTTTTCCTTTGCGGCATTCAAGAAGCGGGTGCCGGTGGAGGTAGGTGGGCAAGAGGTGGACATGCTCGCCGCTGGGTGGATGGACAAGAAAGACATGTTGGTACTCACCTCGTGCCAAACAGATGCGGTAGCTCCTGAGGCTGAAAGGGTCCGCCGCAAATTCCAAGGCGGCAAAGTTATTCGCCTCCGCTACTAGGTGGTGCAACGCATGTGCCATGCCTTTTATAGGATGTGGTTCAATGCCATCGATATATTGAACAAGCTTGCCCTAGGTCCCGGTACCGTTGCAGATGGTTGGAATCCGCACAATGGTGTGCAAGACGAACTAAAAAAGTTTTTTATGTACACATTTGCCATGATAGAGACTAATGCCTATCAGTGCTTTGTGCATTTTACCAACTCCCCTGAAGTTACTCGCAAGGTGTGGAAAATAAGACTCGCCAACGAGCTCATCGTCGAGGGTCAAAAACTACTTGGAGCGCACACATGTCAAGCAAGCAACAACACTCATACCTCCGAAATGAGGCACGCTAGTGACGGCATAAGTCATGCTAACTCCTCACCGGTCGGGGGAGGTATTCGGCCTGCGGATGATGTGGAAATGGCCAACACTGTGCGAAACCCTATCCCATCTCCCCACAACCCTAAGCGTGGGAAACGCAAGGCATGCATCGCTTGCGGGAACGCAACACGCGTTGTTTGCTCCATGTGCGATATACCTGTGTGCTCTAGCTCATCTACAATCAACACAGGATGCTTTGCAAAGCACATTAAGTGGCACTTGGGGCTCATCGACTGAAAATATTAGTTACAAGTACACATCTTTGGAACTTTGTAACTCTCGGCTCACTCAATCAATTGAGCAATTCACTGCACCACGACGTGCCTAAAACTGCAGCCTACGTTACAATTGGACATAATGCAACTCAGCTTACGTGTTTTGTTGCTTACCTGAAGGTAACACTACGTGTCTGGTTGTCTCAGCTCTTGCATCACACAATATCGACCTACCTTGCGTTAATGTACTGGTATTGTCGGCCGCCGATGTGTGCTGTCGACCGCTTGCGAACGTACGCCCAAGCGGACCTTTGAGCCATACAATCCATAACAGCCTTCCTTAACCTCTTGGGCCATTGTATGACGACTGGCAAGGGAGCAGTCTGTGGGTTTGAGCAGTTAGGGTAGTTCTTCGTGCGAGTGGTAGAATGTGCGCGCTTAGATTGGGGATGTGCTCAGATGAACTGGCGCGATTAGGTCAAGAAATGCTCCGAACATGAACCTCGTATGTCCAACCGATAGAATCGAGTGTTGGGCGTGTACGGTCAGAAGGATGGCGGAAAAGGCGGACATTTGGTACGTTTCGCTAAGGGTCGACGGCTACCGTACCCGGGTACGGCTTGCCGATCTACAGTGCCCTCAGATGAACAGTTAAATATTTCTAAGAAAACTGTATCATCGCTATATTTGCAGTTGCTCGCACCCTAAGCGCACCACCTCTGTCGGGCCATCCGCCCGACTCAGAAGGACCAAAGTCAGATCAAACTCTACCTCAAGCCCGACGCTTCTCGAAACAAGTTGCCAAGAGGATTTTGAAACTTTTGGTAGTCGGAGGCGAAGGTTGGTGTGGTGAGTTGGGCGTGCAAACAACGTGAAAGGTCGGGAGTGAGCGGTGCGCGATGAGGTCGGCGACAAGCTGACAGTCCTAAAGATGAGCTAGAGCTGTGCGGTAAGACCCTCTCGTGTATCGAAAATCAGCTCGATAACGCCCACGAGTAGCATGAAATGGATGGACCAGTTGTTTGGGTCGCAGGTGGTTGTGTTGCGGCGGGCTTGAAAGTCGAGGGGAGTGTACGAGGTAAGAAAATGCGTGTAGCTGCTCCCCGCCACGACCGCGTCCCGCATTTACGCTCGTGTGCCCCGCTTTCTGAGGTACCTAGCGACCAAAATCTTACTGAAACCCGTTCGAATAGGAAAACAAGGAATAATTAGACACTGCGAAGGAGCTGAGGCGTGCTGGTTGTGACGTGGGGGTGGATGCGGGAGTGAGCGTGGCGCATGTGCGAGCGCGGCTATGTGCGCGGCCTCGGCTCGAAGCCCCGCGCTCCGAATGTCGAGGAGGCGACCCTTCCCGACAAAGAGAATGCCAATCAGCGCTCATATAGGAAGGAGGATATCGAGGGAGCGAGTGGGTGTGGAGTTTCAAACATGGGAAGTAAGTGTAGACATAGGCGATAGGCACAGGTCGTGCATTACATCGGGGGGGGAGGGGGGGTTAGTGGCTCCGCCAAAATTCAGATTACACGGTTCTTTGTAAAACAAAAAGTAAAAAACACCTCTAATTCCCTTCCAATTTGCATGAGAGAGCGCATTGCTACTGCTTTAGCTTCTTTAAGAGGAGTACATCTAGGCTTTGCTCGTTTTTGTGTGGCGATCCATGGGCAGGTATGCATGTCACTCGACTGCATTATGGCGTCACGTTGCTGCATCATGCTAATGCTACTAGGGACAGTTCGTTGCGATAGCGTAGCATTATTATGCTGCAATTCAGGCATGTTCATAAGCATGGAGTTCTATAGTTGCTGCCTATGGATAGGTGGTGGCAAACAATCATGATTAAGGGCTGCATGTTCAGCCCCGCCCAAACCCGGTGGCTTCGCCCGCCACGTTACCAACAAGGAGTTCGGAAACCAACTTGATATGCCATTAATGCGAGCGGGGGTGAAGGGGGAGGTAGCATGAGGTCCGTAGCATATGGGTCGTTGCGGAAAAAGTACCCGCTACAGGTCGAGCCGCGTTTTGGAGAAGGAGATGCGTCGGTGGGTAGTGGTGGCTGATTTTCGAAATTTATATTTTCAGCTATGTTTCTACTAGTACCCTCCGTCGGCGCGCTGCGCACAGCGGAGTCGACAGGCAGAAGCTCTACACAAAATTTTGACAGGGTGTTGGAAGGGTGAGCAGGAACTAACCTCCAGTTAGTGTGGTCATCGCCAGGTGTGGGAGGTGGTGAGCTAGCAAGTTCTTCCCCGGCAGTGGGCAGCTCTGCCCGGAGTTGAGTGAACCGCTCGGTAGTTTCCGCACCATCATCCCACCGCACGGTCCACAACTTCAGCCCTACCGACGCAATAACTAAGCCATACTTCCGGGCACGCTGATGGCGCCTCGAGCCGGGCCTTAGGTCCTCTGTAGGGCCTCTACGAGCCGAGACTCTTTGGCCTATCCGGACGTGCCGAGCGGTGCTACCGCGGGGGGTAGATGGGGGCAAAATCGTCGCCATGGCGAATAGCCGCGGCCGGTAACCAATATTTCTTGAAAAATAGAGTGATTGGGACCTTCTGCTCGTTTGGGACCTATTTCTGTAAAGATTGCTTCAATCAGCGGTCTGTTTGGAGGTTCCAAAAATGACCATTTTCTGTTGTACATGTACCACAAACGTGGTACGTGTACAACCAATTCTTCCGAGGCACTAGTGACGGCATCGACTTTCTTTGTCGAGACGGAAAACTTTCCGCCTGAAATTGTGTAGCCAAGGTACTCCATCTCTTGCATTCCAAACAATAATTTCTTATAAGTAGCAGGTTATAAGCCCTTCCTCCTTGCAGCGTGATAAAACAAGACGCAGATGTTCCGTGTGTTCTTCAAGTGTACGGTTGTATATGTAGACATCATTAAGGTACACCGTAACGAACTTATATAAAAATCTCGTAAAATGTCGTTCATCATCCTATAGAAGATTGATGGAGCATTGCACAATACAAAATGTTCCAAAGAAGCCATTGTCAACGTAAGTCGAGCAGTCTTCAAGGTCTCGCAAGTGTTAGCGTGTAGATCCAAAACGCTCCGAAACCAATGTCTCATTTTGCCTAGAGAACAAACTGCGTAACAATTAATTACGGCTTATGCAGTGTGAACATGCGAGATTGTGAATGTTTTGCAAATAGCTGAATGCTACTAAAAAAAGAATTAGAAAAGTGACTTGTCCCCTCCCTCCATTGCGATGGCTTAAAAGAAGCTCAACCTAGCTTGCCTTCAGTCTTGAAGCGTCCCACGACCCTCGGGAGCACGTCGCATGGGACGTGATGGCTGTCGCCTCGGAAAGACGGGGTCATGCGCGTCGCGCTACTTGGTTAATCTCACCAGTAAGCAAGCTAGTAATGTATGTAGTGGGACATGAGCTAGCTTTAGTGGTTGTACAATTGCGGGTGTACACTTCCTCGGAGCGTATACGGAATGCAACCAGTAGCGATACGTACGGGTTCTATGACATATATAGAAATGATATATGTTTTTCAATATGTACCTGTACTGTAATATGACAACACTCGTCACACCTTCCTTCGTCGCGACACCATGCCTCGATGGTTGTCTCTGTGATTGTCCTTCATGTGACTGTGATTATAACTACGTAATACCTATGAGGGTAGTTCCCTTCCATACTATACATGTTTGCACAATTCTACAGACCCAAAAACCCCGGATCCCTCGCTAAATATTTTTCTAAAGAAATAATGTCGATGATGATGTCGATGATGTTGCTACTGCTGTTTTCGTCAGCTTTTTGCCCTTCTTTCCGTGAGCGAAAAAAAGACTCGTAGCTACTGAAAAAAAATGGTTTTCCTGTCCTCGCGCGTCTTTGGTGATAGCGATGTACTGCATACATCTGATTCGTCTGGATGGATTTCAAACAATCATGCTACTATTTAATTTTGTGCGTCTTCCTACGCGACGCTTTGAAATTGCTGACGCTGTGGCATGCATTCCTGTTCCTCGGGCTAATTAGGGTTTTTCCTCTTTTCTCCTTTTTGCCTGGTATCCTCCACTGCATTTTCTTTTGAGAATTCGATTCTACATCAATTTCTTAGAGAATTTTCTTACAAGAAAAAGCAGTGGAGGCCACCAAGCAAAAAAGAAGAAAGGAGGGGAAAAGAGAAAAATCTAAGCCCGAGGAACAGGAAGGCATGCCACAGCACCAGCACTGCCCTCCTGAAAAGCGTCGCGGAGATAGGAACCCAGAGTGCCATGCTACATTAATTTGATGTGGCATGTCTGCACTCAACGATTATAGTGAAATGAAATACGCTTTATTTGAATTATTTTGAAATAATAAATAATATCAATCATTCGTCACCCAATAAGGACTATTAGTAAAATTTAATTAATAAAGATTATTATCAACAATGAATAAAAAATAATAAGGAATGTCAGTAACAAACATTAGCGCAAAATAAATATATGGGTATTTGGACCCGTACGGGTAGCGTTGTCATAATAGTTTACATTCGTACTTCAGCAGCATTACCGGCTGTACCCGTACCTTTTCAAATACCTGTACGTCACGAGAATATGTCATCAGCAGGGTGAGCAGGAAACGTCGCGCCAATATTTGTTGAGCATATATAGAGCGGCGTTTGAATCAGGATCGACAAGTTGCCGGCCAGAGATCGTGTATGGTCGGTGCAAACGGTGTATCTTCACGTCACGTCTGTCTGCAGTCGGGTCTGGAGTTCGCCGTTCTTCCCAGGTAGCATCAGTCCGACCGCCGAGAGCGACCACGACACTATGAAGCTACTTAGCAAACTGAAGAGCATAGACTTCTTCCGGAAGATTCCCACGTACGTACAGCGCCCCGCCGCTCTGGTCGCCCTGTCGCCGCGCCTGCAGCCGCCCCCCTGCACTCCCAGCTTGACGTGATAGTTTTCACTCGCATCAGCCGACAGTCCGAGTGTAGCCAACAAAAACTGACACTTCACACACAATTTCCGAGCAGTCGCCCCTGTGGCTGCTACTTGTCTCCGCGGTACGTTCTGATAGTTTGTCGGCGCGATCCGGTTTATTGTGCTACAGGGATCTGACGGAGGCGACGCTGTCTGGAGCTAGTATATCATTAATTGCCGCGTTCACCATCACTTTCTTATTTGCAATGGTATGGTCAGCTAAGCGCGACATGCATGCATTGTGAAACGCATGCAGCTCCTCAGCAGTGCGGCGGCGGCAGGTTTCCGAGTCGCTGTCCGTGCTAAATACCTTTCGTTGCTGCCCACTGTGCAGGAGTTTCACGGGTACATGCAGACCACCACCAGCACCTCCATCATAGTCGATCAGAGCGCACCTGGAGAGCTGCTGAAGATCAACTTCAATATCAGGTCTGTGAACCACCCACGGGCAGAGTGTTAAAGCTGAGGTTGAGTACTCCTGATCATTTGTGTTTTGATGGTGCTGCTCATGTTCTTTCCTGCTGAATGCTGATGACACTTTGCTCTTGTTCCAGCTTCCCGGAGCTCTCGTGCGAGTTTCTGACAGCAGATGTGAGCGACACTCTGGGAACGGTAACAGCCTGCAGCTCATTCGCACAGTGTCAGTTGTGATGGTTGCGACCTTTGGTGTCTCCCAAATTTTCCGGCCGTCTTCTGAGCAGCACCGAATCTGTATGTGCAGAAACGATTGAACCTCACAAAGACGGTCCGCAAGTTCCCGCTCGATCCGGATCTGGCAGTTGTAGGGTCGCCAATGATGGACAAAGTCCCGCTCATCATGGACCATGAGCCAGAGGACGTCGTGCTCCCGGATGAGGACATAGCTGAGCCCATCTCTCAGGCGCATTTCGAGGAGACGTTGAATAAATACGATATTGGTGAGTTTAGAGTTGTTTTCTGGGTCTCATACATCGTTGCTCGCAACCCTTTCTCGTTCTGTGTCTCCTGCTGGCCTTACACGCAATGCATCACGCACTCGCAGTTGTCGTGAACTTCTTCGCGCCGTGGTGTCCGTGGTGCCAGCGCTTAGCGCCAGCATGGGAGGCAGCCACTAAAACCATTCATGACAAGCATGATGAGGCAGATGGGAGGATTCGTTTTGCAAAGGTATATGCGGTGCACTGCGGGCAGTGTCATCAGTGCGCTAGCGGTCTTAGTCGTTCTCAAACGACTCTGAAGTGTTGCTGCCGCGGCGCAGGTGGATTGCACGCGAGAAATGAACCTCTGCAGATCGCATCACATCCAGGGCTTCCCCACCATGCGCGTGTTCCGAAAAGGGCACGATGAGGTGAAAAATGCGCATGGGCAGCTCGAGCATGAGAGCTACACAGGTGCTGTCTGCATCCTTGTATTCCGTCCTCTACTTTCCTTGGCTTGAAATCCGTAGAGAAAGTGGTCCCTCGCTGGTCCCTCGCATCCTGCACGTGCTCCTGTCAGGGCTGAGCAGGTACTGTGCTTCAGGTGACCGCACAATTACAGCGTTGATTGCTTTCGGAGAGTCTCTAGCAAAGCAGGCAGGCCAGCCACACACGCGGGGGACTCATCCCATGACAAAGCTAGGAACCAAGACAGCAGGTGCTGTCGACCCCCTCGTGCTTCCCTTGCAACTTATGAATCCTTCTGCTTTCATTCCATTCTACCTTTTCGCCGCGTTAATCCTTGGTAACAGCGTACTCTTGCACACATTAGGCTGTGGTATGGCTGGGTTTGTGCTGGTGAAGAAGGTCCCCGGCACCCTCATGTTCCTGGCCCGCGCCCCGGGCTATTCCTTCGACCACGGCTCCATGAACATGAGCCATGTCGCACATGCGTTTATGTTTGGTGGGTGGCTGTATGGCGCAAAGTATCGCACCATGGCGCGCATGCATCCGGGGGGAATTGAGCAGTTCTGGGGCGACAGGATGATCAAGAACCAGTACTTCGTCTCCACAAATGACCATTCTACGCATGAGCACTTTATGCAGGTGGGATTCTCGCGCTCCACCATGTCAGTTTTCCCGTTAATGTGCACGGGGCATGGGCTGTGGGAGAGACTTCGGTCAAGCTAAGGGCTGCCATACGCCGTGCAGGTCATCCACAACACCTTCAAGCCGCGTGGGGGTGATAGGAGCACGCAGGCTGATGTGTATGAGTACACCGTCCATAGCCACACATACACAGACATCAATGCCATCCCCGCTGCCAAGTTCTCCTACACACTCTCCCCCATGCAGATCATTGTGGAGGAGCACCGGCAGGCTTTCTACAAGTTCATCACCACCGTGTGTGCAATCATCGGTGGGGTGTTCACCATCGCGGGGATGCTGGACTCGGGCGTTTACACAGTAGCAAACCTGGCCAAGGTACGTTTGCCGGGCTCATGCAGTCGGTAATGTATCTCTCCGTGTTTCTGCATGGCTTGGGTGCTCCTTCATGCGACCTTATGCGTTGCTTTGGTCTTTTTGCCGTGACAGAAAGTCGAGCTCGGCAAGCAAGGGTAGCAACGCTGTGCTGGGATGGCGTTGATGGCGACATCTCCACCCGCCAGGTTGGATTTTGTTTGCTCATGTATTGTCATTTAAAGAACGAGATCAGAGTATAGTAGGGAAATCTTGGGTTCGCGCACTGTCATTTTCGCATGCGGGTGGCAAGCTGCATCGCATGCTGTCTGACCTTGAACGAAATATTTTGCACTGTCTGGCACATGCTTGAAATGATAATGCAAGGTGCCAATGGTCAGAGCAATGCAAACGACTTGATGCTTAAAATATGGTGTCCCATGGTTTGGTCGTCTTTGCTGATGAGCAAAATCTGCGAATTGTCCCAGGAGTATTGTCTGACAACGTTCATTTTTAGAGTTTTGGGGAGTTTTATGTATGCGTGTGTGCTCTTGTGTTACACTTAATCGTATTGCAAATTTTTTGTTGCCAACATCTGCGGGGCTTATATTCAGGAATATTTGAGGCATGTTAAACGATTGTGGCCACTATTTTGCGCCTCATGTAACCTTCGAATGCATTTCTCGGGTGCATGATCCTCCCGTCACACCTTGCGATGTTGAGGAGTGTACGGTTGGGAGTCCTGCTGTGCACTGCCGAGCGGTTATGCTTGAAGGGTTGCGTGTTGTCTCTCTCGATAGTCTTCGTTATGATACTGCTGTTGTATGTCGAACCACAGACATCTGTATGCCACACTGTTATGTTCAAATTTATTACGGTGATGGTGATTTTATTTCAGCAATTGTGTGTGTGTGTGTGTGTGTGTGTGTGTGTTCTTAGAGTGTATGTGTGTGTGTGTGTGTGTGTGTGTGTGTGTGTGTGTGTGTGTGTGTGTGTGCATGGGGTTGGGGTGGAGGTGGAACGGATCCACCAAAACAAACGGTGTCAAAGCCGTCTCTCAAGGAACCCACGTCAGCCCAAGGGTGTCGGTAGACGCACTCTATTGCGCATTCTTTTCATCGCTTATGTTTTTATTAACCGTTGTCCCACCACTCGGAGGGACACACTCGACAGCTTAAGCGGCGATCAATCGGTGATTGGCACCGACCCCTGGTTGAGGACGTGCGGCTCGGGCGGTCATGCTTGATTCCCAAGATAAGCTGCAGGGCTGAGTATTGATATGCGTTATTATGCATAGTAGAAAAGCATCAGCCAACATTTCTGGTGGGATGTGATGGATAGCGCAGATGAGACAGGAGGTCACCACGGATGAATGTTTTCACATGAATAGTCATCATTTCAAACTCCACATGTCGGGCTCGCGCTGTTAAGCTTTGCGGGCCAAAAGAACATCACGAGTATCTGATTGCGGATCGACATTCATATGTGGGACGTGGTCTCACGACCCCCCTACTTGGTATCCGCTTGTTCCTATTCAAGCAAACATCCCATCGGTACCCGTACCCGTATATCATATCAGACAGGCATCATTAAGCCGCCCTACCCGTCCTGGCGTCTCGACTACTTTGTGCCGATGATTCATTAAAGAACGCGCTGCAAGCCCACAATCCTGTAGTGCTACGCATGAATCGAGCGTCGTTTGCTTGACGAAAGCTAAAGTTAGCACGACTAGATAGTTTTTGAGCTCACTTACTGATGAGAGATTGGCAGATTACAACCAGGGACGGGTTTACTAGCTTCCAACAGGCAACTTGAAATGCAAACAAAGTGCTTCTCATCAATATTACGAGTTTCATGCTTGAAGTGTGGTAGTTTCCCTCCCTACAGACTCTTGACACAATTCAAATGAGACCAAGACCATAATTAGAGTAGTTTTGACGATGCTTGCGTTAACATTTTCATATTGGATGTAATAATTAAAAGACAACTTGAAAAGGCTCACGTCATATCCTCCCTCGATTGCTCGAGGCTTTGATATTCATACCTAGTTCCCCATGCTTCACACCTCCTCAGGAGGTAGGGCTTCAACGTTGTGGTCGTCCGTACTCGTGGCCGCGTCTCGGGTTCATAAGAGCATGGCGCCTTTCCGCATGCGAGACTCACTTTGTGTATTGTGCGTATCGGTACATGGGGGATTAGTATTGCGAACAACGTCCTCAGCCTTCACGATGGCTTGTGTAACTTCGTGTATTCAAGAATGAAAACACAAATTATTTACAATATACACCGCACTCACCGTGCAGTTGTTGTCTTAGGGCCTTCTAGCATGAGCCATAAAGCACTTAGTATGCAAAATTCAGGCCGGCATCCCCATACCTAGATTCTCCTGGGAAATAAATGAGTAAAACCGCCATCGAAGCAAGGGGAGTGGAATAAAATTTTGGCGAAAAAAATCGCCATCCAAGCAAGGGGAGTGGAATAAAATTTTGGCGAAAAATACACCACATTACATACTATTCGCTGGAGAAGTCCGCTCCTGAAATTCACAGAATCCCCCATCACCACGTCAGAAAATGAAACAAACACTTAGTACTAATCTAAGTGAAGTCCGATCGCCTAGCTACTAAGGGATTGATAGGCTAGCTAGCCCCCTTCTCTTCCGCATCACTCACAATGCACGTCCCTTGGGAACAAGAGCCGAGGCATCAATGGACGTCTCAATGTACCGCCCGGATTGTGGTTTGGCGAGTTGAGGACGCCGAGCGGCGTCGAGGCACATGAGGGCGAAACGATGAGGCATATAGACGGGCTTTTAGTATGGAGGGAGGTTCGACCGAGGTCGAGGCCGTGATGGTGTGTGGGGTAGGTGGGGGGGTCATTGTGGTGGGAGCGGCGGCATGGACGGGCCCCATTAGGGCGGTGTATGTGTGAACCCGCGGTAAATTTGGATTTCCAACGATTTTTTGGTACTTTTCTGGTACCTTTTGCGGTCTCTGTTACCGGTTGTAAAGAAGGAACTCCTGCGAGTTTACAACTTTCATAGAAAAGCCCGGAAATGAAGGAATGAGTACATATATGATGATGGCATGTCACGTACTTTCGTAATGAAAATGATTTACAACATGTACCGCTATCGCGTTTTGCGGCTGTTGTGTAAGGGCCTTCTTACCAATGCCATGTTGGACTTAGAAAACAAAATTTCGGCCGGTATCCCTAATCCTTTATACTCCTAGGGACTAAGTCAGTATAACCCTACATGGGAGTGTAATCAACTTCTAGTAGAGCCATTGCATGACAGACATTGCATTACATACTACTCAGCGGAAAAGTCCCGTTGTGAAATCCACAAAATCCCCCTTCACCACGGAAAAAAGAAAACAGCCTGCTAGAGTTAGTTCTATCGCTAACTCCGATCGCCTTGATAGGGGATTGGCGTGCTAGTCCCCCTCTCGATCTTCACCCACTGTTGGCACACCACCAAGAGAGAGCGGTTGAGGCAGTCGTAGACGCCCCACGGTTGTTGTTCCTACCGGGGTTAGGTCGAGGTGCGGATGATTATCCGAGGCGTCCCCCAACTGAGTGGCTGGCTGCCGAGGGTTGGGCGGGTGTAGATCGACGGGGTATATCGCTCTGTGAGACGCATGCCGCAACAAGTTCTTGTGGCGGGGTGCGGGAGCGTGGGGGTGTGGAGGCTGCTAGGCATGAAAGAGAGGGGCTTCTGGAGTAAGGATCTTGGCGAGGCATTTTCCCGCCGTGCGGTAGGAGCAAGAGGGGGTCTTCGGCCAGCAAAGCTTCGTAGTCTTTTGCAATTTTTTGGCGGGAGCTGAGGGAGGCTGCATGTACCGCGAGGCGCATGGAGAGTACCCGGCCATCATAATCCACCGTTTCATGTGAGGCTGATGGTGGGTCTTGAGGGCGGTGCTAAGAGGATCTGACTGTGTGCCACGGGGCTTCGGTGGGTGTGTCGGTAGGCAGTGTGTCCTCCTCCACCATTGTTGGGTACTTGGGTGTTCGGGCAGCTGCTCTATCGAGGCGGAAAGGTGGTGAGGGCGTTCCGTTGTGTCGGCAGCGTCGGTATTGTGAGTAGGCTGGGACTTACGTACTCTTGCATGACAATGCTATTCGTCGCAGTCGTACCCATCCTCTATAGACAGATTTGAGGCTAGCCGAGAGGCTCGCCACTTGCATGACGCCTTACACTCAAAACACGAAGCGTCAAGGGGACCCATTGATGTGAGCCGGGTAGACGTGCATGGAGTACATGTATACATTATTCCTGGCACACTTGAATACTTAATACTAATGTAGCGTTGTTGTAAGACGGAGTGATGGACTTCGTTTAGCCAATGCAAGATAAGTGAAAACTGGAATTGTTTACGACATGTACCGGTTGCCAACATGCTGTTGTCTTTTTTTCCCTCCAAACTTTGCCATATAGGAAACTTACAACCTGGGGCTATACCGTTCATATCATGAGCCCAGCCTGTCCGAAGTGTGGTCGGGGTTTTTACTCCACCCCCCCAACCCCGTGGGGAGATGTTGTGCGACATGCTAGCGGCGTCCTTGTTGAATTAGGGGTGGGTGTGTATTCGTGACGCGTGGTGAGCTATCTTGCGTGCTTTGATGCGGTAAATGAGCACCAAATGACACAACCATTGAATAGTGAGGAGGTGGAGTTGTGAGAGGATGTGAATGGTTTTGGGGAGTGCTTTCTAGATAATTTAATCCGGGGGGTCGGTGCGGAGGGTAAAAAGCTATGTGAGGCTAGCAATCGTGAATGTGAGGGACACCGGTGCGACTCATGACTATGGGGAGGATGTCTATCTTAGTACCGGAAGTGTTGGCGGGGATGCGTTTGCGAGGGCGGGGGTGTATTTTTTGCGGTGAGGTGTGCAGTGTGCGAGAGGTTGTGGACGCTATGTACAATACATCCATTCCCCTATTTGAATCGTTTTAATCGAGGAGTAGTAACGGCGTGCGTTAGAGTGTATAATGAATCTGGGTTCCAAGAGGCGGATAAAGCTGGGTTTGTGAGCGGGGGGACTGAGCGGGGAGGGGAGGATATTGTACGGGAGGATAGCGAGACAAGATGTGAGGAAAGCGAGGGAGTTCCCTTCCTTAGCGTCTACCATACGGGTGGGCATATTATCAAGGGGGTGGGCGATAGTCGAGGGGGGTTGCAGTGAGATGGAGGGAGGAATCGAAGGACTTAATGGATTTATTATTCTCGAGGGCGGTGATGGCTTCCCATCGGTCGATGTCATTGCGTTCAAGTAAAGAGATGAGGAGTTGGAGAGCATTGCTGTGTTGGTCATGTCGAAGGCTCGACATCGAGGGGCAGTAGTTACCTGCCATATGACCGTTGTTGGAGAATTGACCACACATGGGGCAGCGGCGGGAGGGGTTACCGATGAGGAGGCGTGTGTTGTGTAAGCCACACATGAATTTTTGCTTGTGTGTGAATTGGATATTGGTGAGTGAGGTGTAGTTTTTGTAAAATGAGAAGTCCACCCCGTCGGCGGCGGCTCGACCGAGGAGGGCGCCGTGTTTAGTGTTGTGGGTGAGTGGGGTATGAGTGTGTTTGATGCTGTTTTTGTGGGCGTCGGATTTGAGATTGGTGTAGCAATAGGTGTGGGGTCTCCATATGGCAGGGTTATGAGTATGTACTGCCATGTCCATGTCTCGACAAACACTGATATACATGTAGTCTAAGCTGTGACGGGTTGGAGACCGTCTGCGACTTGTTTGGCGAGCGAGGTCGTTTCCTATGGAGCGGTTATGGGCTTGAATAAGCCGAGGTGGGTACCGATACCGGAATCGCAGCGAGTTTTGAGGTTATTTGTTATTGATTCGTGCGTGTCGCGGTGGATGTGATGGTTGTAGGCGGTGGGGCAGTACATACAGCCTTGAATGAGTCGGAGTAAGCATGCGCTATCGGTTAGGAGGTGTACGTGCCCGAGTTGGAGCCCGAGATCGACGCCGGCTAGTTTCGCGCAGTTATTGGTGCGGGACGGAGGGTGGGGTGGAGGTTACCATGATTTTGACTTGGGTGCCCGTGGCTTGGTGGGTTGCTGCAGCCCAAATGGTGAGGAGCCTCATGTCTTGGACCCGTCGGTGTATATGAAGTCCTACCAGTTCCAAGCAAGAATACCTTTTGTGGGGTTGTACTTAAGTGTCGCGCGTTCTAAGAGGGGATGTATGAGGGGAGGAGTTGGGTTGGGGGGGCGGTAGTATATGCATGTTGAGTGTGGTGTATATGATTCGAAGTGGTGCGGAGGTGTCTTGATGACTGATGAGGGATGGGGAGGGAAGATATACGTCATACATCGATTCGAGGATGTTGTGGAGAGATGTAAGTACTGAGTGTGAGGGGAGGGTGGTAATGGCAATATGGATAGCTACAAAGTAAACGTCGACTATTTTGCGTGTGCCGAAAGGTGTTTAGGTGGGGATGCCAGTATGTTGGTCCGGGGTAGGAAGGCATACCGTCCTTGGGGAGGGTGTATATGTGGTGTATGTACGGGAAGCTAATGTCCTTGGAGTGGCGGTATGGTGTGTGTTCACAACGGGGAAAGATGAGGAGGGTGGTGCTGGGGGGGTGGAAGGAGGTGGAGTGGGCACTATTGATGACGTGTTCCATAGCCCGGGACATGCATTCGTGGTCGTAGTCTGGAATAGTGATGTTGGTACCGTGCCATGTGTGGGGGGCGTTAGTTCCGCTGGATGAGAAGACGGCGTCTTCTGGGTATAGTAAGTTGTGCGGGTGGGAGTGAAGTGATTTGTTGTGGGGGTAGGAGTAGAATTTTGTTTATGTGTGAAATGTACTTTGAAGGGCAGTTAGGAGGTCCTCCCTAGTGGCCCAGCGGTTGCGTGCGGTTGTGGCCGTGGTGGGTGAGTGGAATTCCTAGCGTGTGCCGAGTATGGTAATGAGGCAGCATACTTCGTCTTCGAATGTGCGGCGGGTAAGATCGGGGCGGTGAAGTTGGTAGAGATGTCGGATGCGGAAGCCCGAGAGGATTGTAACTGCGTGGCCGTATAGGGGTGCATAGGATTGTTGTGCTTGGAAGGGTGGGGTGGGCGTGTATGGTGAAATTGCCTGTGGAGAGTATGTCAAGGTCGGGGTCGATGAGGTCGTGGTTGAAGGCGATGAAAGGGTTAGTCCAAGTGGTGCGGCCATGTGTGGGAAGGATGGGAGAGGGGGTATGGATGAAACCGTTATTCAATGATGTAAGTGTTGTAGGGTCGAAATGGGTCGTATTGGTGTTGTCGTTGAGTTGGAGGAAGCCCACTCGACATCGTCGTGGAGGCGGATGAGGTTATGCGTTTGACCGCGTTCGCACCGGCCGCATCTCCATGTAGCAAGACTTGGAGCAGGTCGGCAGTGAACGGACCCAATAGTCGATATCATCGCTTCCGGCTCGGCTGTCAATATGAAGATGTCATGTGTAGCCGAAACTTTGCCTCCTCGAGCAAATTGCGGCGCTTGTAACGGCTTTGAGTGTGCTTTCATCTCATCTTTGTGCAACTTACACATGCAACGTACCAAAGCGTATACATTACACGTATCTTATAATCACTCATTAACATCGCGCAAACCCGGGAGGGAAGGTCGCATGGATGGAGAATAACGGGTCAAGAGGCTAACGGGTCGTAGCCGAAGCTATACTCATCGAAGAATTGTGTGTAGTGCGGAGAACTTGACTCGAATGATAGGCGAGCTCAACTTGAGGTAGCCATGCTGTCCTATCGCTCCCATCGCGAAAGCAAAATCAACGGAGCATTTGGTGGAAGGCGGGATTGACCCGCTCCGTACGTTTGTCCATATCATGATGTCGACTAGATAGCATATTCATTTTGGTGCCTATGCATGCGTCTCCAAAAAGTTCGCCAAAAAATACTAACCAACTTGAATTCACGACTACTGAGCATTATTTGATGATTTCCATGTGAACGGTAGACTCCCAATTGAAATACATTAGCAATCTCCTTTGATGTTATTTCTTTTGTGCACGGCATAAAACAAGCCATTCGTGTTGACATGTGGTCGACACCAATCATCACATAGTCGAACCCATTACAAACATGTAGGAGGTTCAAGTAATAAAGGCCACCCATGCCAAGGTCGTGCGTGGTGGAACAAGCCGCTGCCATTTGCGGTCGGTGCCTAGTTCTTCGACACACGAGCGACGCACCGTTCGCAATAGTCCTTGACGTCCGTTACTATTGTCATTTTTTATTTTTATTTTTGCATACATATAATTAGCGTATAATATACAATGCGACACGTGGTTCACGTCGCCGATTTACTTGCATGTTATCGGAATTGGGGTTTCGATTTGGCATAGTTGGTGCCAATATTTTGCACACAATTGTGAATAAAATACGCACTGTAGATACAAGGACAGGGAAATAGGGTGGGGGGGGGGCAAGATGGCAAGAGTGCCAAGAAGATCACGGAATCCAAGACACGGAGAAGGGAAGCACTTCATTAAGAAAGGGAAGCATTGCATAAAATCAGTCATTGTTTCTGAACGTTCGTGGCCGGTCTCGAGCATCTCATCTTTCGCGGATGGCGGCTAAGTTCACCTATGTACCGGCCTTAAACTGTATACAGGTAAGAGTCAAGCAAGGAGGGAAACCCTGACTACCCGTCTCGAGCACAGCAAAAAACAATATAGAAGAAAAAACAGAGAAATGCACTATAAATAAAAAGTACTAGCACATTTACGAAGATACTACCGTACCTGAGTCGGTACAAATTGTGGTACTCGTACATTTCAACCACACGACGAACTCTATTGCGCCCGATATGGGCGGATGAAGCGGCGATATACGGATCTCAGAGATTGGAATAGCGACTACTGTATTGTACGTATGATCGCGAAACGACCGCCGATCTCCAGAAATAATAATTTGAACGCCGTCCTCGCGCTGATGATGATATGCTCGACCATACTACAGGTACCATACTATACTCTATTCTCGATTAATTAATGGTGCTGCGCGTTGCAGAGCTGCTGACGCCTCGCGAGACGTCAGTGGCGCCATCCCCCGACCGCTGTATCAGCGCAGATACGGGACAGCGTCTTCCGCCACTCGTCCAATAATTTACATATACAGTATCTTTCTTCCCAACTTCACGCTCTCAGCACTCCCGCGCCCACCGTGTGGATGCCTTCACAAACATCGTCACTATGAGGATAACCAGAAAGCTGGCGTCGCTGGATTTCTTCCGCAAGATTCCGACGTACGATGTGTTTTGTGTTGACTGTTTGACAGCTGTTCCATATCTCAACTTTGACCTCGCTGGTGACGGCCGCGAGCTCGCCGCAAGCATTTAGCTGTTCATATAATTTCCTTTGGTACAATCAATCTTCGTTCTGCAGAGGAGCGGCGAGGCTGATACTGAAAGTGTGTTTATTCTGTCGTCGGGGTGGCTGTTGTGTAGGGATCTCACGGAGGCGACTCTCTCCGGAGCCAGCATCTCGATCATTGCTGCGTTCGTTATCACGTTCCTCTTTGGGATGGTAGGGCCATCGTGCCTCACCAATGCTTCATGCAGAGCTGACTCGCGATGTGACCTGCGTGTTGCGGGTTGTGTGGCGCCACTGCCAGCTGTCGTTCTGCGTGGGAGTAGAATATGTGTACTATTTACAAATTTATTATCCGCCTGCAGGAGCTGCACGGTTACATGCAAACCAGCACAAGCACCTCCATCGTAGTCGATCAAAGCACACCAGGAGAGCTGCTGAAGATCAACTTCAACATCAGGTCTCCCTTTCCGTTGCATTCCACACTTTTTCGTGTGAGCTATTCAAATTAGGGCGCCTGCACTGACATCATTCTCCGCTTCTGTCAGCTTCCCTGCGCTCTCTTGCGAATTCCTGACCGCCGT
>JAPMLY010003359.1:0-15000 GCA_026401115.1 Tetraselmis chui | reverse complement strand
GCCCTTCGGTTTGCCTATGGTGTGCTCCTACCCCACGGTAGGCATGTCTTCAACAACTCTGGCGGCGGGTTGCGAGCGCCATGCCCTTGCGTTGCTTCCCGGTAGTCCGCCGCCAACTCCAAGCCCCCCCCCCCTCCGATTCGGTACATAGCTGTCGTTAGGCTACTGCTCTCTCACTTCTTTCGTCCCGACACCACGCCTCGGGTTGGTTGTCTCTGTGACTGTCATATTTGCGTGACTATAGTGACTGTAACTACGTATGCGTTACTTACCTTCCATACTAAACGTGTTTGCACGGTTTAACACTTTCCACGCCGCTGCATTCCCCCGAAACACATACCCACTAGGGGGACTATCAAAGGGTACCGGGCGGCGAAATAGAATATCGGACGGGCCGAGGTGGGGATCTTGGTGCACGTGCGTACATATATTATTTTGAAAAGCCCTACGCACATGGCTTCTTGATAGTTGATGATCCCGCGGATCTCACATGTCGGCTTACCTGGCCTAGCCCCCTACCATACTAGACAACAAACGGCTACAAGGCTACTAGTGCCCACCACGAGGAAGCGGAGGCGAGTGCCGACGGGCTTTCGAGCACACACCCCATCCCGGGCCCCGCTGCGCCGCCGGCGGGCGGGCGCCGATACATGTTGAGTTTCGCGGCCGATGTTGTTATTAATGGGGGCTGTATTTGAATGATGTATTGCTACTTTCTATTGCTCCTATAATGGATTTTGTATTCATGGAGCGGTGGATTTGATTTAACGTGCTGTGTTGATCGTATGCATTCAACAAATGCTTGAACATATAGTCTCGTGACTGGTTGATTTTTATCATTCATATTTCTATCTTAATTTGCAATCATCTTGTCAAACTGGTTTAAATCTACACCGAAGCCCCATGGCAGCTAGTCCGCTCCTCTTATTAACGCCGCCCTCAAGAGACAACTGAACCCTCAGGTGGCACGACGGACTACGGCGACCGCGTCCTCACCATGCGTCTCGCTCTTTGCGCGGCCTTTCCCAATCCCGCCAGAAAATAGCGGAAGAACACGCGGCTTTGCTAACCGACAACCCCCTTCTACTCCCACCGCACGGTAGAGATTTGCCTCGCCAAGATCATGCCTCCATAACCTCACCTCTCTCCCGCCCGGCAGCCTCCACACCTCATCGCTCCAGCCCCCCGCCACAAGAGCATGTAGCGGCGGACGTCTCCCTTACATCCATACCCATCCGATCCACCCCCCACTACCCCCCGGCAGCTCCTCACTCAGCGAGGGGTCGCCTCGGATAATCCTCCGCGTCTCGACCAAACCCCGGTAGGAAATGTAACGGTGGGACGTCTTTCCTCAACCGTTCTTTCCTGGTGATGTGCCAATCGTTGGTGAAGGCCGAGAGGGGGACTATATGGCCAGTCCCCTAGCAAGGCGATCGGAGTTAGCGATAGCACAAAATGTAGGGTGTTTTCTTTTTCCGCGGTGGCAGGGGATTCCCATGACTTCACAACGGGACTTTTCCGCTAAGTAGTATGTAATGTAATGTCTGCTATCAACCAATGGCTATGCAAGAAGTCGATTACGCTCTCTTGTACGGTTATAGTGACTTAGTCCCTTTGAGAATCAAGGATCAGGGATGCCGGCCTAAATCTTGTTTTTCAAGTCCTAAATGGCATTAGCAAGAAGGCTCTACTAAGACAGGAGCCGCACAGCGGGATAGCGGTAGATGCTGTAAATCATTTTTATTTTCATGATTTAAATCTAGACGTTTATTACAAACCCAATTCACATGCGTACGGGGCAATAATCCCCACGACTAGGTGCTTCACTCCGAGTAGCGTCATTTCATCCATCTTGAGTCTTTTTCCGTACAAAATATTTGTTTCGCGGTCGTAAGTCGCAGATGAGCCGCCATATAGTTGTTGCCCGGTTTGGGAACTAGGAAGAGTCTTGATACGTTGTTGTCGGAGGTAGAGAGCTCCCACGCCCCATTAGGTGCGTCATCTCATCCATCTTGAGTCTTTTTTCGTAGAAAATATTTGTTTAGCAATCGTAAGTCACAGTTGAGCCGCCAGATAGTTGTTGCCCGGTTCGGGAACTAGGAAGAGTCTTAATACGTTGTTGTCGGCGGTAGAGAGCTCCCACGCCCCATCTTGTACACGAAGCGAGCTTATTCATGGTTGGTGAACTCTAGTTGGGTAAGAGTGGCGTCCATTAACGACAATCCTTGGTGGAGGTGAGCGGCTGTACTTTTATTGAATAGGAACACCCTCCCGGGTCCAATGGAGGGTTTGCACGCTCGCGCCGCTATTCTCCCACTCGCGCCAGCTCCGTCACACGCGATATCGCATATAGTCAGAGGGTGAGCTGCATGAATCGGCGCGGCGGTGCAAACCATAAGCCTTTTGCCTCTTGCTCGGGCTTCTTGTTTAGACGTGCCTTGTCCTCCTCTCGCTTGTCGTTCTTCTCCTTCTCCTCATTGTCCTTGAGACTCTTGTCCGGGCGCTTGGTAAGTCTGTCGGCGTTGCCTCCTTCGCCTCGGCCGGGCACCGGTTGCTAAAATATCTGAGCGGCTTGAGATTTTGCGGCCGCATGGACGCTAACTTCGATGCGTTTGTCTTCCATGGCGGGGAGGAGTATGTTGACGCCGTTAATCTTTATGTCGGCCGCTTGGGTGTCGTAGAGCCGGGAGAAGACGAGGCGCTCGGCGACTCTCTTCTTTCCAATGTCTCTCTTCTTTAAATTGTCGAGTATAGGTAAGTCTCGACTCGATGCCATGCGTGACAGCCTTGTGTGTCCATATGTCCGCGTCGTGCACGTCCCATGCGTGCGCTCTTTCCGCCGCGGTAGCGGGAGTCGGACGAGTCGTCGCCATAGTTGTTTCGAGCGCCACGTCCGCGGCTGCATAGTAAACCCCATAGCACGCTAGGTGTCGATACTCGTCGTGGGAGGAAAGGCGTTTCCCCTCTGTTAGGAACATGTATGTCTCGTCGTGTCGAGGCGTCCACAATCATGGGGCACTTGCGTTTAGCGTTTGTAAAATATCGTTGACCGCTCTACGGAGCAAGTCGTTCCAATCGCGCGGGTCGATGTAAGCGGTCTTGGTAGAGTTAGCATATACAAGCGTGGCGTACTCGTCTACGCTCCCACTTTCATATACGGCATCGGCCGGAATCGACGGAATGTTATTATGATGCTTATTAATGGTCATCGGCGGATTTTTCTGGTCGCCGTCTACCTTCAAGAGCAATTGGTTGACAAGATTTCATGATATGTTTCCAAATTGCGGTGCATACGGTGACGCCGTGATGTCATCGTTGTCGTCCCGTGTTGGGTACATGTGTTTTGGTAGATCGTCTGCCTTGATTACCGTGTGTTATTTGGATAGTAGTTGCACCTACCTTGTGCTAGAAGATACTTAGACTTGCTAGACTTGCTAGTAGACTTCGAGAGTATGAATGCCGTTGCGTGAGATGCGCTCGCGCAAAGGCAGAAGGTGGACGACATTTGTGTGTCGGCGCGTTATATAGGATGCATGTGATGCATCTGTGATGCATGTTTGTGTTTTACCAATGTGACAGGATTAATCTAGCGGTTAGAATTCGTAACATCGTGGCAACGCCCGACTATTCTTTTTTTAAATCTTACAAGAAAAAGCAGTGGAGGCCACCAAGCAAAAAGTAAAAGAAAAGAGGGAAAACGCCCGACTATTCATCTCGCCCGCGCAGTGTAAATTAAACCTCTAAAAAGTAAATACGAACAACAATTATCATGTACAGGTACTTGTTTCTGCTGATATCGAAATATGTGATGATGTACAACTCATCTTGCCAATTGGTTTTTTTACGCCCCCGGCATGTTGGACTGGCAAGTAATCCCGCACCGGTACCCTCTAGAGGCGGCGTTTCTGCAAGCATGACTACTAACGAGAGCAAAGGTTAAAAATAAATCTTCAACTCATTATCGATCATGATGCTCCCGGGCGGGTATTGATGGTATTACTTGATGGTTTCCACTGAATTTTCTTGTTGTAAAAATGTCTCCACATGTATATAAATATGCGAGTGATTTTTTTGAAAATGTGCGTGCTATGGTGGCCCTAAACTCCAACCCCGTTGCAATTGGTCGTGGGGTGCACGAGGAATTATCACGATTGCACCCACAAAACGATGACGACCTCGCGGACGTGTTGCCGGATCCTTTCTCCCTCCCTCGTATCAAAGAAACCCCTAAACCAAACTCCGTGCTTCGTAAGTTGACGTTGTGGAGGTCGTTGCTAGATGCCCTCGAAAGTCTAGCCCTCATGTCGATATTTGGAGCAGGTTTAATACTCTTCGCGCGTTGGGTTCCTCTTGCACTCTCACCGGTTTAGCCGAAGCCATCGTGAATGCAGAGGTTCCAGGAAGCGTTGCCTCATTCCTCGCCTCCGCCACACTTAACCCGCTAGACAAGCTTGATCCCGAACAACGACGTGCATAAGAGCAAGAACTTCGGGACCAAAAGGGGACGTTGCGCCCGATTGGAATTGGCTCCGTTTTAGTTCGTTTCGCGAATCGTACGCTTCTCGCCGTGATTGGTGACGAAGCGTCTTAATTGTTGGCTGCTCGGCACCAATTTGGGGTCGGCGTCCGCGGCGGGGTTGAGATCGTACAATTCTTGGTTCGAGCCGCGCTTGACGCTTCACCGGACTGGGCGGACATGCAAGGCGACGCATCCAACGCGTTCAACGAGTTCTTGCGGCGTCCCTTGTTTGAGGAGTTGTTTGCAAATCCAACGCTTCGAACGTTGCTCGGCGTCACTAGTATGGTGTATGCCCGTCCATCTACCTTGTACGATTACTACTCGAGAAGTAAACGTACATCATCATCATCGTACATCATCGTATGCTCACGGCCCGGCTATGCGCATCCCCAGTACCCATGGAATCCATCAAGGTTGCGTTCTCGGGGCCATGTTCTTCGCAGTAGTTGCTTCCCGGATGTACAAATAATTGGTTGCGATTGCCCCGAACGAATCCGTTGTCTACCGTTATTTTGACGATGGTCACTTCCCGGGACCCCCCGACGTCTTTCGTGGCTATTGGCGACGCTATGCCGGAGGCGTATGCTAGCGTCGGCCTCACATTAACCATCCGCAAAAACTGTTTGTATTCCCCTTTGGGCGTCGGTGGTGCTTTCGATAACTTACCCAACGGCCACATCTTGCGAAGAGTACATGTCTTCACGGAAGGGACGAAAGTATTGGGGTGGGGCATTGGGTACATCCGATTTGCTCGAGACGGGTTCGAAACGGCCTTAAGTAAGTATGAGGCCTACGGCGAACGTCTAAGGGGTCTAGCGGCCCACCGGCACTCTCACACTTCGCTTCGTATCCATCAACATTGCAACCGCCGCTTCGGACACTTTGCCCGTACACTCCCCCGCGGTCTTGGTAGGGAGGAGGCCGCGAGGGCTACGGTGACACAATCGTGACCTTCCTAGAGCGCGCTAACAATGCCACACTTGATGTGGCGGCTAAAATATTAGGCCTTCCCGCAGCTAGCCTACCCCGCAACACTCGCTCCGACATGTCTCTCCCCATACGTTTCGGAGGCATGGGGGTGGGGGACTTGGTTCCCTTGGCGGATGCGGCCCATGTCGGAGCGGCCGGTTTGGCAGTGGGCTTAGCTATCCGTTTCCTTACACCGCAAGATGCTCGCGTGCGTGGGGATTCCCAAGACGAAGTTCCGATGGAGCCAACCATGTATGGACGGTTAACGACTGCTATTATGACTACAACGGTGTCCCGAAGGCATAGTACACCGGACGGAGACGACGGCACGAACGAGCCCATGTGGTCGTTAGAACTCGCTTCGTCGTGGGCGCGCTTAGATACCGCGTGCGGTTGTTACGCTTTCGCCGAGTCCGATCCCTTGATAACCACATTTGTAGCGATGCTTCCCCCGCAACGTCCGATGCTGGCTCGCGCAGGCTATGTAGCCGAAGGCCGATCAAGCAACGAGCAGATTGCTCGGTCCCTTGATGACCTACCCTCGCTCGTACCCCTTTCTGCGTTTGCCACGGACATCTTTTTAAAGCTACAAGCCGACATCAGTGATCGCGTCAACTTGCTTCGCTTCGTGAAGCTCCCTCCCACGTTTTCCAACCGCGCTCGGCCGGAGGCATGGCGGTTTGCATCTCGTCTCGGCCACTTTGGGTTGCCTTGGCGAGCTTTGTGACATGTTCCCAGAGCACTACGATGCAGCTTTCCGCGTCGCGGTCTGTCGCATCTCCGGCCTACCCTCATCCCGCATCCTCTCTACTCTACGCTCCCCCACTGCATGTGCTTTTTGCCATCTCTCGGTTAAAGCTATGCGGGGTGCATTCGCCTCGGCGGGTGTTGACATGTCGGATGACGCGAGGGCCACTGCTTTTGCTGACCATGTGGCTCGATGTGAGGTGCTACTTTGGTTAGGCTAAGTTGGCAACCTAGGCTAATAGTAGAACCTAATCTCTGGATCTAATTATACAGCGTAGAGAGAATTAGTAAGATTGTCTTAGGAACAGGGTTTCTTACAATCTGGGTGTGGCGTGATTCTATTCTGTACCGGTCTCTCACCTCTACCAGTAAGTCCCCGTCTTAAATATCCACACCTCAGGTGTTCTAGAAACAGCCTTAGAACCTGTAGCTTGTGCTGTCTGCTAACTAAACCAAACTATTATTGGTGATACAGGTTAACTGAGGTTACGTGTACCGTCTATCCAATCTTATCGCACAAGCTCTTAGAACTATCTAGAAAAGAACTATCTAGAAGAGATACTGCTAGTAACTCTGTACTGTCGAGGGAAAATACGGCGATACAGTTGTACTGCCGTGATGACAATAAAAGAGTCACTGAATATCGCTAAGATACAGGTACTATTTAGAGGAAATAAATAATGTCAGATACTAGCACTTAGCTAAATGGCTAGGATATGACACTCGATGTGGCGGAGATGCTTCGGTCCACACCGCTCACTCTTAGTTAGTGACGGCCCTTGCATATATAATCTCCGAGGTTCGTGACGCACTCGGGGTTGGCGTCATGGTTCTCACAGATCCCACGATGTCAGCTCAACTCCCCAAAGTCAACGACGGCCTCCCCGCGGATGTGGGTGTCTTGCACTACCACGGCATCCGAGCCTCAAAACTTGCCCTTGATGCCGTAGTTTCCGGTTTGTTCGGTGTTTCTAGCCCCCCGTCGCCCGAGGTCGCTCTACGCCGTGTTGAGCTGACAAAGTTTGAGAAGTACTCTGAGGGGGTGCGGAGTCGCCCCGACATCCGCTTCATTCCCTTTGCGTCACGGAATTTGGCTCTCTCGGTGGCCACGCCACAACATTCTTCACGGAGCTAGCCAAGCAGGTAGCCGCCTCTAAAGGGATGCATGTGGGCAAGTTTGTTGGCCTCATGGCGTCGAAAAGTCTCTCTCGCCGTCCATATTATTGCTCACGCGGACAACGTCTTGCGCGGTTTGTTTGGCGCCGCACACGGCGCGGACGCCACTTCTTCCTCGGCCGGGATGCCTTCTCCTGCCACGGCGCTCTTCACCCGCGCCATGGCCGCAAGCGTCCCCGTGCTTCCTCGAGCGGCGCGTGAGGCGGCGCTTGTTGCCTCCACGTGTTGCATTCTCGGCGCGGCCTAGGAGTTTCCTTAGTTTAATCTGCTAGGTTTGTGCACAATGTAGTGCTTCCCTTTGCCGTGTTTTGGATTCCGTGATCCTCTTGTCACTCTTTCCCTTTTGTTTCCCCTCCCATTTTCTCTGTCCGTGCTCATCTCGTTTTCCTGCAATCCATTTGCAAATGTACGTAAAACTACCAACCAAAGGTACAAAAAACTACGGTATAAGGGTACTAGTGGAAAGGGTTTCGTGTGATTACAAGAAGAACAACAAGAGCACGGACAGGGGAAAAGGGACGGGTACAAATGGAAAGCCGGCGCAAAAGTCTGTGTGCACCTAATATACAGTACCTTTTTGGGTACTGATGACAAATCGCGAGCGATTCTTATGGCCCCGCCAAGGGTCACTGATATTAAATAAAATCGTCCGGCATCCAAGAGCGACACCTCACAGACCCTCATGAAAGCTATGCACCCGCTGCTCGCACTCGAGTCTCTTCTGCCCATGCTGCCACCTACCGAAAAATAAGCACGGGATTTCACCGCTTGTCCATATTAGAACCAGTGTCGTCGCGACCTTTGGTTTTGAAGAGGAGCGCGAGACTTCACTCCGCCGAATAAAATATACACACTGGGACAACAGCAGTAGTCCTTGTCGCGATGGCACCGGCAGCAACGACCACTGAACTCACACCGACAGAAAGTAAATCGGGACCCACGGCGAGAAAACAAATCGATTCTCTGTTCGACTGGCCTAGTATGGACGACATGGGAAGGCAAGATAGAATCGACGCTTGCGGGTGGCTGGATACGCCCCGGGAGCCTCGATTCGACAACATCACGAAGTACGCGTACCCTTATTTGCTTCAGACTGAAACCACCGCAAGCCAACGCAGAACCAGCAGTCTTACCTCTTATCCCACCCTGATGCACATCCCCAAGCTCTCTCTCCAGAGATTTTGCTTCTTTGCACGTCCGTTCTTCGTCACCGAGATGTGTAGCACGCTCTTATTACTGTCTATATATACGACGTCGCAATTCCCAACCTCGTTTATGTCTAAGCCCTACTACTCGCGCGGGATTGACACGCATATCATAGGGGTACCGGTACCAACAAACGTGCAACAATATAAGAGTGGCGATTCTTGTCAGCCAGTGGTTTCCGTATCCCACTCGTTTCATCACTGGTTCAGCTATACCACGAAGCTAACACCCACGAATGGTGTAGTTTCCTCTTCCATTACATATGACTATTGTGGCGACTTCGATTTTGTCTGCTTCGCAACTATGTATTTATAGATAGTTAAAACCATATGTTCATACTAACAGAGCAAATGCCTTGTTATCATCTAAGCAGTTTCTTGTGGCTAGCGATCGCTACTAATGACTCGCTGCGTGTGACTTTGGTAGGCTGATGTGTACGGTCTTCAAAGTTCCCATCAGTTGCGTCACGCTTATCGCTCACGACCGAGTATGGGCCAAGTCGATTGTGAGTCTACTCATGGCTTCATCCCGCCGTACGCGGTTCCGGAGCTGATGCCCCCGCCACAATATGCCACATCGCGAAACGCCACAACGCTTTGTCGAATGGGCGTATGTATTGTACTTTGCGCTACTACTGAACTCGTTTTCTTGGATTACCTCGTTCTCTAGGTGGGACCGTCAGGGACGGAAATTCCTCGCTTCAACGCCTTGTAAGTGTGACCATCGCCAGCACTTGGGAATTTCCTCAGGGTTATTCGTGTGTCTATTGTTAGTCGCTAACGCTATCGCTACGGGTACTTATACAGTTATAGGAACGACCTCGCAACTGCTGACGATCATTCCCCCGCCCCTCCCCTGTGTCTATCCGTCCCTCCAATATAGCTGCAACTACGTATGCGTGCCTTCCAAGCCAGAAGGTAGGTCTTCATTCAGCTTACCCATGGCGTCCGTTTCTGGTCTTGTGCGTTGCCGCCGACCCTGGGTGGTTCGCGATGCTCTGAAGTGCTAGCAGTGCTGCGGCATTTATTACGATCGTATTCGCGACCATGACACGTTAAGTTACTGATGACGCGCGGGTCGTACTAAGCAAACCTGTATACCCATATCCACCAGTGCTGCTAACCGAGAACGCCAAGATCGATGCTCGCTTCACGCACAACCCTTTCGTTAAAGGCAAGCCCGCAGTGCTTTTCTATGCAGGCGCGCCACTCGTCGGGGCAGGTGAGAACTGGGCAGGGTCGCTAATATGTAAGTAAGCGCCCTTATTGTTCCTCCGGTCCGGCGACGTATGGGGCACGTAAAAGGTTGCTCCGACGCCTTCGCAGGCGGCACCCGCTACGGCACACTATGCGTGATGGACTTTGTGCCGCGAGGATTCACGGCTGAGCTATACCATCTGCTCATAAACTTCGCGGAGCTGGCCGTGCAGGAGCTGGAGAACGACACCGTACGACTTATGGGTTTTCTGGAAGGGTTGAAATTCAGAGGGGACTACGGGGCTATCAAATTGTCATATCTTGCTGGCTGTGTGTGTGTGTGTGTGTGTGTGTGTGTGTGTGTGTGTGTGTGTGTGTGTGTGTGTGTGTGTGTGTGTGTGTGTGTGTGTGTGTGTGTGTGTGTGTGTGTGTGTGTTTTTGTGTGTGTGTGTGTGTGTGTGTGTGTATTTGGAATTTTATACACATTTCGTCTGGGCCGTTTCAGGGTCAGCATTGCATGCGGGTTCCTTTTCCGGATTAGGCCCTTGCAAAAATGCGATTTGGTAATTGCTCTCGATATCGTGAGTGGGTGTAGTGTGTGGGGTGAAAAGAAATTTCTTATTATTATTGTGTGTGTGTGTGTGTGTGTGTGTGGTGTGTGTGTGTGTGTGTGTGTGTGTGTGTGTGTGTGTGTGTGTGTGTGTGTGTGTGTGTGTGTTTGCGTAATTTCGTGAATATAATATTTCAGATACTTTGTCGCTACAGAATCCCAAAGTGTCCTCACATACCCCCCCCTCCCCCATTCACACACACAGGAGCTGCTCGGGAATTGGACCAAGCAGGCCATCGCAAATGCCCGCCTCGAGAACGCTCTACATGCATGCATCAGCTCATCCCTTGGTGCGATAGTACGACTACCGGAAACTCTAAAAGCCTAAACATTTACAATTCGTTTGACACAGTTTCCTTTACCCTTCCACCCATGCCCCAACTACCATCGCCTGATGTATTCACTGAGACGCGGAGTGCGTATGCGCGCGCGCAAGTGTGCGTGTGTGTTTGCGCGCGCGCGCGCGCGCGCGTGTGTGTGTGTGTGTGTGTGTGTGTGTGTGTGTGTGTGTGTGTGTGTGTGTGTGTGTGTATGAGGCACAAAGAGTGTTCCGATTGTTTATATTTATATATGCTAGAGGCGCAGAGAGCGTTTAAGTGTATATTTATGGGTGCCAATGTGTGTGTGTGTGTGTGTGTGAGTGTGAGTGTGTGTGTGTGTGTGCGTGTGTGTGTGTGTGTGCGTGTGTGTATGTGCGTGGGTGTATGTGTGCTATTGTGTGTGTGTGTGTGTGTGTGTGTGTATGTGTGTGTGTGTGTGTGTGTGTGTGTGTGTGTGTGTGTGTGTTGTCGTTTTGAGGACTGATCCCATGTGGCGCCGCCAATTTTTTGGAAGACGGTGTGGCTTTCGTCGACACCCGTCGCGCGGCGTGGGAGATGAAGTATGCAAACATGGCGTTCGCGGATGCCTGCGGACAGAAGGTGGATGAGCTGCTAGGGAAGGGCTTCTGGCACGTCTTCAAGCCAATAGACGGGGTGAGGGCCGACCCCCTGTTCTCCTGCATACGGGTACTTTATGTTTTGTCGTACTGCCTGAGCGGGCACCATGATATGAGATTGTTATTATTCGTCGCATTACATAGCAAGTGTATTAACGTGTACGGATACCGGTAAATCCTAACACTACATAAGGGTCACAGAGTTCATCGATTTCATGATGCAGTACGTCATGATGCAGATCTCCATTTTCGTATCACCACAGGTATCCGTGCCAGCTACTGCAAACAAAGCCGGTACCTTAACCCTAATTGTTCTTGCTACGAATTCAATTACTTTTATGATTCTGTTGCTTACAAGAAGAACCAGATGACTTTTATGATTCGACTGCTTATTCAAGATTCGCGTACATACATCATTTCCTGACATGAAAACCCAGTGGAAACTACCAATCAAAAAGGAAAAAGGAGGGAGAATCCCCACAGCTCGAACAAACTGACCTAAGCCCGAGCAGGAACAGGGAGGCATGGCACAGCATCGGCGCAACCCTCCTGCAAATAATTCTTTTCAAGAAAAAGCAGCGGATACCACCAATCGAAATGGAAAAAGGAAGAAGGGAAAAACCCACAGGCCTTCGCCCGAGGACCAGGGACGCATGCCACAGCCTCGGCACTACCTTCCTTCAAAGCATCACGAAGATAGGGACAATTCATTTCACCAATTTATATTATCCAATCGATCGAAATTAGGGATATACGGGTACTGTAGCTCCGCCCGCTACCGGTACAGGTACCGCCCGCCAATATTTATTGCTACTGTCCGACCATGGGTGTAGCAATATTCTGGCCATAGCGCCTGTTTTTAGTTTATTATTATTATCATTATTACTATTATTATCATGATTATTATTATTTATTTATTCTTTGCTCCCCCCCCGGCATGTGGGACTGGCAGGTAAACTATTAGTGGCTATCGCTGTTTCCCCAAACTCGGGAGGGTACGCGGTACGTCACCGACATGGAGGTATAAGGAATATTTGCTTTATATGATGGTACTTAGGGTTCCTATCTTAGCGTCGCTGTGCAGGAGGGTACAGGTAGTGCTGCTGCTGTGGCATGCCTCCCTGGTCCTCGTGTTCATCGATCTTTGGGTTTTTTCCCGTCCTTGCTTTGTGGCTCTCAATGCCTTTTCTTTTGTAAATATATGTATTTATAATATTCACAATATCAGACTCAAAATTGAGTACTATTCTGCCACATCTTTTTCTTGTAAGAAGTTTGCTTGGTACTCGAAATAGAGTTAGCATATTTCTTTGAGAAGAGACGAGAGACTAATAGCGACAAATAAACTGAAAGAAGGAAAAAGGAAACCAGCCACTATAATTGGAATATTTTTACCATTAAAAACAGCCGAGACCACCGAGTAAAAAGAAGAAAAGGGGAAAAGGATATAGCGACAATAACAAACTTTGAGCCTTCTCCAATTTTGTAATTACTTGAGGCCCATAGTCATCCGTTCACAGTGATGTCTTTTTTATTTTTCACACACACGCGCACCAATGAAAGAAGTTGCATGAAAATAACTTATTTTAGCAGGGCCGATGGTAAGTCAATTGGCGCCTCATTCCCCGCGCGCCGGGACGTGGAACTGAAGTTAACGTTTTTTTTCCAGCTAGCGGAAACTGCATGGAGACCTGCATTATAGTGTCTGCTAGCGTTTTTTTCTTCCTTTTTTGAGTCCCATATCCCGGGGGCGCAAAAATAAAAAGTACATGTAGCGACTGAGAGTGCCAAGTATGTGCTCGTAACGACCCCGTCCCTTCTTTATTTATTTTATAATCTCTTTTCTCCTAGGGGCAATGCTCATGCTGTGGCATGCGTTCATGTTCCTCGGGCTCAGGTGTTTTCCCTCTATTCTTCTTTTTGCTTGGTGGCTTATGCTGCTTTTTTTCTTGTAAAAAGTGTACATTTTTTCCCTCCTGGGGATACCCGTACTCATTATTTTACCGTATATCTGTATGAGGGCTTAGTATCGCTTGTATTCATAATTTACGGTGGAGGGTTTTGTCGCCATATATTTCCATCGACGGGGCTCAATGAATACGCTGTGGCTTGCCTTCCTGTTCCTCGGGCTTAGGTTCTTCCCCCTTTTCTTCTTTTTGCTTGGTGGCCTCCGCTGCTTTTTCTTATAAGAATTCTTTGTTCTATATTCGCGGGGTACCTGTCCCCATACGGTATAACGTGACCGGTTTCATGAGACTGTATCCTCTTACACATGCGTTTTCGCCGGGGGAGTCTTGGTCCACATGCTCACCGTAACATCCGCCCCACTCCCGCGCGACCGCGCGCATAAGATGTACCCGCGACGATTGCCACACAGCAGCCTACAGCCGGCCCGTGCGCAGGTATACAAAGAGTGTGTAGATTTACACTAAGGATACTGACTTTAGAGTGCGATACTTGGTTCACGCGCGACTACGCCCCCACGGAATGCTCTGATGATAACCATTTACCCTTAAAGTAGGTCATGTTCTGCTCCAGTACGCTGCACATGCAGAATTGGAATACAAATACAGAAATCAGACCCCCCCCCCCCCCAGTAGTCAGAATTGGGTACCTAGATAGTATTTCTGATCAAAACAGCCCATCATTTAGAGTTTGATTTATGTTTTTCCACTTCTTTGCACTTCTTTTCTTTTCTTTTCACTCATATTTGATGGTGGATTCCACTTCTTGCTTTAAAATAAAACATTTATTGATATTAGAAATTAGAGTGAAAATGTACTGTGAAATAAGAGTACGGGTACTTGTTCTCTAATCGGAACAAATCGAGGCGGTGCAATAAATACTAATATGTTTATGGAACATTTTGGTATAAGACAATTCTTAGAAGGAAAAGAAGTGGAGGCCACCAAGCAAAAAGAAGAAAACATGAAAAAACCTTTGCCCGAGGAAAAATAAGAAAAAAAGTAAAAAAAAAAAAAGGTTAGGCATTACAGTCATTAGAAAAAGGATTTAGATGCAGTTATTATTTCGCCGGTACTTGAACCTCATGTATCCGTATCTGCAAAGTATCTATTTATTCGATACCACTACCGCTAGATACTAAGAAATATCGTATATATTGCAACAGGCAACGAGTGCTAGACGAGTAGTCGAGTAACTGATATATTGGTATGAGTTGATTCGGTGATGATAAAATTGTCAAATTTGTGTAATCAAATTTGTAAAACGAACAATTATATATCAAAAATAAATCGTATAACGATTAGCGATGTTGGGTTCCTCCAGGATGTGCTCCTCCTTATTTGGCATCTCTTCGTTTCCTCCGCTCGCTCTTCTTCGTGTTTTTCTTTTATTTATGAGCATGATCAAAACAAACTTTGTTACTAATTTTTAAATTGTGTAAATATTTCTTGATATTTTGATTACAAGAAGTACTTTGGGAACGTGGACACGGAAAACATATTACATGAGACTGATGATGTCGGAAAAAAAAAACATACGCTACCCGGACCTTTTCTCTCATTAATTAAATATATATCAATATCAGTAGAATATTGCCAGTAATAAACGTGTAATATATTTCCTGTAGAGTGCCTTTACATAACAGCGTCAATTATGCAATGTTTGATGTTAATTC
>JAPMLY010003358.1:0-25460 GCA_026401115.1 Tetraselmis chui | reverse complement strand
TAAGAGAAACGTACCATAAGATATAAATTCGGAGAACAACCGCAGCACCATAATAATGAGGAACACAGTGACGTGCGTGCTACCGGGTCAGTCACTGCAGCGTCTGATCAAGCTTTGAGTAGCCCTTCACCTCCAGGACTCTTGGAGTGTTATTGTGGCCTGCGCTAGCCAGCTGCACCTCGAGAAAGGTCGCGAGCAGGAAGGACGTCTCCCAGACGATACCCCCCTGGAACGCGGAGGCAAACGTACCATCAGTCCGTGACTCTCGGATAGCATGCTGTTTCTAAGAGCAGAGGTGGAACTCTCAGTATTTTTGACAGGCGCACCCCTACCGTGCAGTCCTCCACGTCAGGGTCCTGTTGTATTTCTACCAGCTCGCCATCCCGCCCGCGATATCGGACCTGTGCCTGATTGGCCAGTTCGAAGAAGGCGGCGGCGGGATCGGCCGCGTTTTGCGACAAATATTCTTGATACGTTGCCATCTCCGCCCGAATAACATAGACCGGAATATTTGCGGTATATTGAACTCCCACCCCATCGACAGTGGGCCTGTTTCTCCCTTGCTGCACGACGAGATTTCAGCCTCAAACTGCTACGCAAGCAGCTGCCGTCAGTGCTGCTCAAGCCGTTGGATTGTTGTTTTTGGTATGGCCCTTCGATATTTATTCGGGCTACATAATCGCTTTCAATGCTCGGCTTATGTCGCTACCCGCTATTTCCTGGATGAGCCCTCATAATTAATACAATGATTTTGCTTTTGATATACAAATGTCGGTTGTGTCGTAGTCATTTTCTAAAGTTAAATTTGCTATTGAACCATACGTCACCGGTGATTTCAAATTAGCTTAAAGGATTATTGGTACTATTTTTTTTGCGCTCATTGTCGCTACCCGACAACGTGCGGGAAACAGGTTAGGGTACTCCTCATAATGCTATTTTCTAATGATAAACTGTTTGCACGCATTAGTACTTCATGGTTTTGACCCCTGTTTTGTATTTTTAATCCGCTCCCCCAGTGCCCGTGCTCTTGGTTCGTCATTCAACTCCACGATCGGATGGTCCACGCGCTTGAAGAGTTCATGCTTGAAGTGGGGGCTACTGAGGGACGGGACTTGCAGTTGGAGGTACGCCGTATTTGGTCGGGAGCTTCTCCATATCGACCCATGGTTGTGGTTTGGTTAGACTTCATGGGTCCACACCGTTATCTTGTTTGTTGATGTGACGGTCACAAGTGCTCGCACGAACACCAATGTTCCTCGTATATGTGCTCGTCGCCCACTCCCGTGTAGTCTTGCATTGGGAGCTCAACATGGGAAACTTGATGTGGACCTCCACACTTCCGCTTTGCTTGCCACGCCTTCGATTTTGTCGGGTCATGACTACTATCCCTTTGCTTTGGAGGATGGGGGGCTATTCGCGCCTATGGCGGCTGAACTGGTTGATCGCCTGGCAATTTTGGTGGCAGCTTGTCGCTTCCTTGGCATGCATGGGTGTTGTATACTCTCGTTCATTGCGTTTTGACGGTAATGTGCGCATGTAATATTTCGTGCGTCGATCTACTTCTAATCACTTTCGACGGGGTCTCGGAGATGTGCGGCGAGAATTCTTGCAACGTCTTACTATTGTTCTTCATAGTTCTTTGGGTACCTATCTCCGCGACGCTTTGCAAGAGGGCAATGCTGATGTTGTGGCATGCCTTCAGGTTCCTCGGGCTTAGGCATTAGGGGTTTTTCTTTCCTTGCTCCTTTTTGTTTGGTGCTTTTCATTGCTTTTCTTCTAATTATTTTATTATGTTTCCTCTGCTACATTTGTGCACGATGTAGTGCTTCCCTTTGCCGTGCCTTGGATTCCATTACTCTCTTGTCGCTCTTGCTGTCTTGCCCCCCCCCCCCCCCCCCTTTCCTTGTCCACGTTCCTACAGTGCTTCTTGCAATCAAACAGTTCATTTCGGTTACGGTTCGCCGATATCATACTTTATTATTGTCTTTGGCTTGTTTTAGACATGGATTCTATGGTGCGCGGAAATTCTAATGCGGTCGCGCGATGATAACACAAATATTGAACCACCGCCATCCTCTTCACACCACACCCCAACATCGGTTATCAATATCGCCCGATTCTTTGTAATGCCGGTGTATAGAAGCACGATGTTTTTGTATTATCGCGAAACATATAGATGTTCGCCGGCTTATGTGGTGGCTAAATTAGACTTTATGGCTCCACATTGTTACATGGTTGTTGATACGACGGTCACAAGTGCTCGCATGAACACAAGTATCCCTCAGATAGGCGCTCGCTTCCCACTCCCGGGCGGTCTTGCATTGGGAGCTCAGCAAGGCAAGCTTGATGCGGACCTCCGCACTTCCGCTTTACTTGGCACACCTTCAATTTTGTCGGTTCATGACTACTATCCCTTTGCTTTGGAGGATGGGGGGCTATTCGCGCCTATGGCAGCTGCGTTGGTTGATTGCCTAGCAATTTTGGTGGCAAGTCGTCGCCGTCTTGGCATAGGTGGAGTGGACTCTTTTTCATTGGAATCGGAAAGCTATGTCCGCATGCGGACTTTCGTTCGTCGACGAATACTCTTCCCATGAAGTCAGTTGCTAGTGAAATAGGGCATTTCGCGTGGGGATGATGTTTATCATATAGGGTTTTTAGGCTTAATTTTGTACTTTAGCTCATTGCACTGGCGGACCGAAAGTTGTGTTGAAATTAAAGTAGAAGGGGAAGCGGGGCACAAATGGGGCCCGTCCCTCCTACTATTCGACGTATTAGGGTTTGCGGCCCATCTCCGATTTTTGGCATACCGTGATTCGGGCGCCCCGGAACTTGAATTTTGCACACTTTGGCTAGTGAATACTCCTGAAATCGGCGACACAACATGCGATTCTTATGATCCCATCATGTGGCGGTTAGCCTTTTGTAGCCAACTGCTAGCACAAATCAGTTCTAATCTGTCCAGTTACGTCGCTGCTTGATGTCATAGTGACAATGCAGATGGAAGATGATGAGAGGATGTTTCTCTGCTTGTACTTTAGCAATATATGTTGTAAGTGAACAAAGAAATTGTTAAATGGTTTTGTCACCTCCTTCTAATGCACTGGCCTTAAATATGTTTCTGCCCAGATAGCTTACGCACGCTTGTCTCGCTTACGTGTCATGCGTTAGGGCTTTCCAATCGTCGTCGACAGTCTAGCGACGCGGCTCGTCTAGCATGGAGAATCACGACGCGGCTCATTTTGCATCGGAAACCTCGCGTAGACGCGTCAACTGGCTAGTTAGATTAACTGTGCGTACATGTACGTACCGGGAGGTATTGGTCGTACAGTATGCATCAGAACCCTTATGAATATTGCAGTAGCGACGTACCCACGTTGTACGTCCATCATGGAAAAGCACGAATTAGAATTCGTAACGAGTACTTGCACAATGTCATGTAATGTACTGTTGCATGATAGTACTCGTCACACTCGTACCCTCACCCTCTTGACATATTTGTGAGGCCGCCGTGAGGCAGACCTCCTTGGTCAAAGCTCCTTTAGAGAAGCAGTTACTGGGACTCAGGAATGCGCGCTGGGTGAGCGTGCATGAAGTCGATGTACGCCCGAGTCTTGGCAAACTTGTGCCAACCCACTACATCCCCCCTCTCCTCCCCCCCTCCACCCACCTCCCAGACCCCCCCCCGTCGAGAACCCCCCAGTCGCCCCCCCTAGCACCACCCCCTCCCTCCCCTCCCCCATATTATGGATGTTGAACACCTCTCCACCTCCCACCAACCGGACGTCTTAATCCTCACCGAAACCAACCACGACACCCACAAGTCCCGCTGGCGCATAGCCCTCCCCCAATACCACCTCAAAAGCTCCCGACCCTGCTACTCAACTGTGCCCCTACCCAACGCAGGCGTTCTCTTCGCGGTCCGCCGAGCCTCATTCCAGTCTGCCACTGTCCTAACCCCGCCCCCCCACCTCATCCCCCATATCGCCGGACTAAAAATCGTCCCCCACTCAGGCACCCCTTACCTCCTTATAGGTACTTATATGCCCCAGCTCTACAACACACAACTGACCCGCCTCTACGCAGAAGTTGCAGCTTGGGGCCTCCGACTAGCGGACGACCACCCGCAACACCGCACCCTCTGGGGAGGGGACTTCCAATCGACCACCCACACAGGTATAGGACACCCTGCCCTCACCTCCTTACTCAAATCCCACCTCCACCCCCTCCACGACCCCATCCCTACCTTCCCCCGCAGCGGGGGCTGCCTTGACCACTGGCTCACCACGCCTCCTTCACCTATCACCCTCCCACCATCCTCTTGCTCGATATTCCCCTCCCCCTCCCACTTTACTGATCACTCTGCAATCCACCTCGTCATTCCCGCCCCTTTCTCACTCATGGCACACCCCCCCCCTCCCCATACCCACCCCCACACACAACACACGACGCGCAAACTCACCTTTCGCCTTCCCCTCACACCCGACCACATAAAAGTATACCAATCCAGCACCCCCGACCTCATCAACCAAACGGCAACCCTCCACGCAGAAATTCTCAACACCTCATACACCTCGGCCACCCCCGACACCCTCGACACCCTCGCCTCACAATTCACCACACTCCTCTCCCAACACATGGACCACGCAGCCACAGTTTGGCCCCTCCTCCCCGACAAAAAACCCCGCCCACCCCAAGCGTCCCTTGACCCCACTTGGCTCACAAATAAAACACGCACTCAAATACTCAAACTCCGTAAATGCAGCAAAAACAACGGCCCCCTTCCCATCGCCCAAGCCCTATTAAACACAACGGAATATCTCTCCCCTGACGCCATCAAACAACAGTGCCAAGCACGCATCCGCCAGCTCCTTCACGACACCACCACGAATAAAATAAAGAAAATAAAAACTCGAGCCAATGTGGCCTACGACACCTGCCCCAAACTCTCCCACCGCCGATTGAAAATTAAAAGCGGCCTCCTACCCCCCGCCGGCACCACCTCCACCCTCCACCGCATTACCAAACCCGATAAAACCACCGCATCCTCTCCCTCCGCCGTCATCGACGCGGTACACTCTCACTTCGCTAGCGAACTCGGCTGCGCCACCCCACCCGAACTACCCACCCCCCCATGGGAACTCCCTAACAACCCCGACAACTTTACCATCGAACCCCGCGGAGACCCCTCTCTCACCCTTGCCGACATGATTACCCGCGACACTTTCGATAAAACCCTCAACTCCCTAGGCACCGGCAAAGCCCCCGGCCCCGACGGTATCCCCAATGAAATAATCAAATTCCTACCCCCGGCGACCCGCTCCGCCCTCTTCTCTCTCCTCTCCCTCCTAGCACACAAATCCTACACTCCTCCTGATTGGTGCCACAGCACAACATGCCTCCTACATAAAAAAGGCGACCCCTCCCTCCTCGATAACTACCGCCCTATCGCCCTCATGAACAACCTCCTTAAACTATGGACAGCACTAATCAAAGATGCAGGCTCGAAGTACGCCGAAACCCATGGCATTCTCAGCGACCAACAAGACGGATTCCGACAACACCGCAGTATCCACGACGCCCTCTCCTCCCTCATTATGACGATGGAGGACGCGAAACTCCACAGCAAAGACATCTACGTCATGTACGCGGACTTCAAAGGCGCCTTCAACGCCGCGGACCACCGAATCATGTTCAAACACATGCGTCAACTCGGTATGCCTCCCACCTTTGTCGATACATGCGAACAACTATACGGGGTCTCAACCACATCATATATCACTCCTCACGGCCCCACCCCTTCCATCGACATCAATCGAGGAACCCTCCAGGGCGACACCCTCTCCCCCTTCCTATTCACCCTCTTCCTTGAACCGTTCCTTCGCTGGCTCACGGTGGGAAGCCGGGGCTACCGCCCAGGCCCCCCCACCACTAACGTTGACCCCACAGAACCCACAGCCACATACCCAGGACACGGCTTCGCCGACGACCTCAGCCTCGCTACGGGCTCGACCCCCAACATGACCATCCAGCTCAGAAAACTCTCCCTCTTCAGCGCCTACACCGGTATGACGGTCAACATCCGCAAATGCTGCATCACCGGCGCCCTCTGGCGTACAGGCAACGCCCTCACCCGCGCCAACACTACCCTCCTCGCATCCCGCCTGCAAACACAGTTCATCTCCCTAAACTCCACCCCGGCCCCCATCCCCTCCATTGGCCCCAGGGACACATACCGCGTCCTAGGGGTAGAACTAAACACCTCCCTCACCTTCACCAGACATTGGCACGAACTCAAACGTACCACTGCATCCCTCATCACCGCCCTTTCCACCTCCCCACTAACTCAATCCCGCAGAATCAGAGTCATCCGTGGCCTCCTCATCGGAAAACATTTTACCCTCCAGCTCGGCCTCTTCACGGACTCCCAACTCGACACTCTCGAAGGACAAATCTGCCGCGCTCTCCGCTCCGCCGTCTCCTCGGTACGTAACCTCCCCCGCACCGCCCTTCACCGCCCCACATCAGACCTAGGATACGGCCTCCCCTCCCTCAAAGCCCACGCCGCACAACTCACAGTATGCCACTTACATAAAATCATGAATGCCTCAGGCTATAGAGGCCACATGGCCCGCGCACACATACGCACCCTATCCACAACGTATTCCCACTGGCCCTCAGAATCCATCATGTCAACCTGTTACACTCCACCCACACTAAAATGCTTAGTCCGAGCTCAACGCGACGCGGGCACCCTATTCCACAACATTCCCCCACTCTCCCTCACCAACCCTATCGCCTCCACAATCCGTGCCCACTTCACCACTCAAGACAACGCCCTCCTCACCTCACTCCGGGACAAAGCCACACACATCACCGACCCTCACACATACAAACAAGCCTACTGCGATTTCTCCCCCCGCAAAACACACGCCTCCCTCCTACCCCGCCTCACCCCCCTCTGGAAAAACAACATTACCACATGGCCACAAGTCCTCCTCAGAGCCACCTCATCCTCATTCATCCTCAAATCATGCAAATCCATCACCACACTCACGGGGTCCACCACCCCCCTCTCAGTTCCCATCCGCCTCCTCGCAGCAATCCTCACCGAACCCCTCGATACTATACACAACCGCCTCCCCATCACAAGCCTCAATACCAACCAAGCATCCCCCCCCACCACTATACATCCCTCGTGGATCCCCCTCCTCTCCCCTCACCTCCCCCGTTCACCCCCCACCCTCCAATCCGGCATCTGCACCTCCCACACCACTCACTCCACCCCCACCGCACCCACCACACACTTAGACACAGAATACCTCACCCCCTCCGACCACCACTACCCCCCCTGCGACGTAACACGCATCATCTCCAAACACAAAGACACAGAATACGGCCAAACGCAGTACATGGTCGAATGGGCCCCGGAACACCTCACGGAATGGGACATTCAGCTACAACTCGACGACGGCTTCCGCCTCATCTCCTCCACTCCCACATCGGTATGCCTCCCCTCCCCCTCCCCCACCACATGCTCCATCTGTCATGACCCCCTGCACACAGAACCCTCCTCCACCTGCTGCACATGCCCGCACTATGCCATACACTCCCAATGTCGCCCAGCTCAAGGACCCACCACATGGCAGTGCGAGTGGTGCGCTCGCGGCCAACGACACGACCTTACCCGCCTCCACGAAGTGCAGTGGGCCCCGTGCCTACAACTCCACGACACCATCAGTGAGACCCCCTCCGGCCCCACCGCCCTTACCGCATTTAACTCCGGCTATGTCCCCTCCACCGCACCCATTTTGCCAAAACCCGGACCCCCTCCGTGGTCACACCCACTTATCACATTCAACCATGACCCCATCAACCCCGACCTCGACATGCTCCCTACCGGTAAATTCGCTATCCACGCACACCCATCACTCCACGACACCACCATACTCTGCACTCCCGACGGCCGCGCGGTCACCACCCTTAACGGCCCCCGCGTCCGCCACCTCTACCAACTCTTTCGCCCCGACCTCTCGCAGCATACGTTCGAAGAGGAGGTCTATCACCTCCTCACCCGTCTAGGTTCCCGCTCAGAAATCCACTCACCCACACCCGCCACCACCACCCGAAATAGATGGGCCACTAGAGAAGACCTCCTCACAGCCCTCCGTCACACATTCCGCATCCAGACAGAACTCTACTCCGACCCCCTCAATAAATCCCTTCACTCCCACACATACCACTCCCTCTATCCCGAAGATATAGTCTTCTCATCCAGCGGTAGCAATGCCCCGCACACCTGGCAAGGCACCAGCATAGCCAACCCCGAATACGACCACGAATGCATGAGACGAGCCATGGAACACGCAATCACCAGCGCACACCTCACAGCCCCTCACACACCCAGCGCAACCATCCTCATCCTCCCCCGATGGGAACACACACCCTATCGCCACTCCAAATACATCAACTCCCCATACACCCACCACCTTTACACCCTCCCCAATGACGCAAACACATTCCTACCCCCCGACCAACACACTGGCAACCCCACCCCCACCCCATTCGGCACACGATGGATGGTCGACATATACCTCGTCGCCAACCCCCTCGCACTCTCCACCCTCCCATCACCCACAGCCATGACCGCACTTCACAACACTCTCGAATCTATCTACGACACTCACCTCCCCAACCCCATCATCACCCCCCCTCCTCCACACCTCATTGTCACCTACTCACCCCACTCAGCAGGTATATACCACCGCCCCCCAAACCCAACTCACCCCCTCACATACCCCCTCCCAGACCGCGTACATCTAACGTACCCCCCCACCAGAGGCACCCTTGCTTGGAACTGGCAGGACTTTGTATACACAGACGGCTCGAAAAAAGGCAGCTCGACCCCCCTCGGAGCAGCAGCTACCCACCCCGCCTCGGACACCAAAGTCAAAATCCTGGTGACCTCTACCCCTCCCTCCCATACAATAAATCGGGCTGAATTAGCTGGCATAGATGTAGGCCTCCAATTTGGCCGCACCCACCTCCTCACAGACAGTGCGTGCTCCCTCCGCCTCATACAAGGCTACTTAAACTGCCCTTCCGCTTACCGCCACAACATTCATCGCGACACCCTCTCATCTATCACACACACCCTTAAAACCCGCTGCGAAGCAGGCATCCGTACACACCTCGGCAAAATCAAAGCCCACAACCATTCCCTAGGCAACGACCTCGCAGACACACTCGCAAACCAAGTCGCGGATGGTCACCCACCCGACACTTTATACACCACAGGTTCTGAAGTCACAATAGGCCACTGGACATGGCCATACACCCTCCTCCCACAAACCCTAGGGGACCCCATACCCTACAGATACACCAACCTCAAATCCGACGCACACACCTACAGCACAAAACACACACACACTCCTCTCTCGCAAACAACCAAACACGGAGCCCTCCTCGCCCGCGCCGCGAAGGACGGCGCCGATTTTTCTTACCACAAAAAACACTCAACCCTCACAAATATCCAGTTCACACACAAACAAGAATTCATGTGGGGCGTCCACAACACCCGCCTACTTACTCACAACCCCACCCTGCGCTGCCCCCTATGTGGTCAATTCACCAGCAACGGCCACATGGCCGGTAACTGCCCCTCTATGTCTGGTCTAAGACAGGACCGACACAACAGCGCTCTGCAACTCCTACTCTCCCTACTGGAACGCCACAACGGAGGACGTTGGGAAACCATCACCGCAGACTTCGGTAACAAACCCATAAAATCGTTTGCTTCCCCCACCCCTGCCCTCACTCCACTTGACTGCCACCCACCTCACCCCACCCACATGCCCACCCGACTTGTTGCTGCTGACGAAGGTCTCTCGCCTGACTCCCTCACCTCATGCCCCGCCGTCCTCCCCCCTGAGATTCTCCCCCCCCTGCTTCGTCCCCCTGCACACAAACCTGACTTCATCCGCATCCTCGAACCCCGATTCGTTGGTCACTCCAACGGTCGCCGTCGCTACGCGTCCATAAAAAAGATTCAGATAGGGGAATGGAAGTACTGCACAGACAACAACCTCTCCCACACAGCCGACCTCATACGTGACAAATACACACCCCTTGCGAACGCCATCAGAAACCACTGGCCAGGCACAGTGGTCGACATCCTCCCCATAGTCATGAGCCGCACAGGTACACCGCACTCCTCCACCATCACGAGTCTCACCTCCCTTCTCACCGCCCGCACCGACCCTCCAGATAAACTCGTCTCCAAAGCACATCTCGACACATCTCGCATTCTTGCACAACTCCATACGCATACTGTCCAATGGCTGCATCACCTCCTACGCATATACCGCATCAAGTCCCGCACGACCTCCCGCCGCGCATCCGCACATTGCCCCCTCGCACGACCCTGAATGCACACAACCTTCGCCTCTACTTGCACCCTCCCAATTTGCTCCTCCAATGTAAAAGGTCCAAGTTGTCTGTCTCTTAGTTTTCTGTTAGATTGTCCACGTAGAAAAAGGTTTGTTGTAACGATTGACACCTTGTCTCCTTTGACGAAGTGTGGCGTTGTAGACGGTTTCGTGCGCGCTTGCATCTCATCCTTGTGTAGCTGTAACACAGAGCGTACTATATTATGTACTTCCTGTAACAATCGTAACCGCTCTCTTGCGTCTTGCCAAACCGGAATTGACGGTCGCATGCCAAACAGCAGGTCAGGAGGCTCCACACGAAAATCCAAAATTAGCCTCAAACGGGGTGTGTTCAATTCCGATTGCACGAGAGGCGTTGTACGCAAAAACCACTTGTGGTAGTAGAGTCGTCCAATTAGAGCCGTCATAGCAACATAAGCAACGAAGAAGCTGCTGAAATGTGTTGTTCACTCGCTCCGTCGGTCCGTCTGTTTCATGGTTTCGATTGGAAGTCATATTCAATCGCGTTCCGAGGCGTCGCCAAAGTGCTAGAAGCCATTGACGAATTTCGGGTCGCGGTCACTGACTAGCACACGGGGTAGTCCATGCAATCGGTAGACTCCATGTAAAAACAAAGTTGCAGTTTCTTCGGCAATAGCAGTCTCTGTACACGGCAGAAAATGGGCCATTCGAATTAGATGGTCTACTACAATCATCACACTGTTAAAGCCATTGCTTTCAAGTAAGTGTGTCGAGTAGTCAAGACCAACTGTGTGCCACGGTCGGGGCGGAACATGCAATGGGTAAAGAGTCGCAGCCATCTGCGGTCGAATCTTTGCTCGTCGACATACAACGCAGCGTTCACAAAAAACTTTCACATCTCGGCGAAGTCGTTTCCACCAGGATCTGTCGAGTGCTTTAGCAAGAGTGCTAGCAACTCCTCTGTGACCAGCTGACGAACTCGCGTGCAGCTATGTGATCAATCTCAGTCGGAGCTCAAAGTTCCGCGGAATACATAGGCGATCGAGGCGCCAAAAATATCCAGCTATGGCTTCTATCCGGCTGTCTTTCGTCCACTCACCCTCATCCCCATAAAATGAATCTTGGGAGTACCCCTCGCGAATGAGATCAGCGAACTCAGGGCTCAGCTACAACGCGTTAAAAGTCATTGAAATTGAAATTGTTCCCAACATGTGCCGGCAAACTGGACCGACTGCTGTCTCTCGGGCCACTCTACTTCGCCATTCATGACTTATTAGCAAGTTGGGCCCGGGTCTCTTCGACCATGTACACCTACCGACACACCTATCTGTAATGTGTGTCGACGTTCCTCGGGAGTTAAAAACTGTAAGCAACCGTAGTAATATTGCCATACAGTCCCCCCGCCTAAGCAGTAACAGCGTAATAATTTTGTAATCAAGAAAAAACAGATCTAAAAATAAATCCACTTGTCGAGAAATGCAAAACTAAACTGCTGCTCGACCTTCACGATGCACGGCCCGCTCCCACCGAACCGGGGTGCCGACCGGCCTAGGCCGGTCGGCGTTCGGGAGGGACGACGGGCCAACCTAATCTAGCTCCCGCGTGACTTCGGTCTTGCCGAAGGTAGGAGGGGAAAGGCTGGCAAAAAAACCCTCCTCGTGCAGTCGCTCGTCGATCCCGCCGCCCCATCCCGTAAACCCCGCCCCAAGGTCTTGCCGCGTCCACCGACGCGACGGTCTTCCTTGTCGAGGTCCCCCGTCACCTCGAGGACATGTGGGGGGGACCGAGACACACAAACGTAGAAAAAATGGGCGCTCCTGCCTCCGCGCCTGAATTTTCCTCGCTCATTTCCCCAGTTTTTTCTCTGTTTGGTACCCGGATACCTATCGGTTTTCCGGCCAGTGGCCGTACCCTCCCCCCTCTGATCGCGCGTGCACCGAGCTCCTTGTTCTTGGGCGGGGGCCTCCGCGCTCACCTAGGCCCACGCTCAAGGAATCCTAGGATTTTGAAGGTCTGTCGGGGTAGTGGGTGTCGAAGAGGGGGGGGGGGGGGGGGGCAGGTCACCGTAGCCGGATCCGGCGGGCCGCGGGCGCCCGGAGTTAAAAAAACCCCTCCGTGCCGGGTTTTCCGGCGGCGCCGACCCAGAGGGTCGTCGCCGCCAGATCGTGTCGCTCCTCCCGTCGCGATCGTCCTCCTTGCCGCCCTAGCTAACTCCTCCCCCCGGGAGATGACGCTTGTCGACGTAGCGGTTCGCTAGTGAGCGCCCTACCCTAGTGTTGCTCCCCAACTACCTCGACGCCGGGTATGGACATTATTTTAGTTTCCGGAAAAAGCCCTCCGTACAAGGTTTTCCGGCGGCGGTTGATCCTGAGGATCGCCGCCGCCTCACATAGCCGCTCCTCCGTCTGCGACTGGCCAGCGGCATGTGCCATGTCTTGCCTCACCCCTCGGCAAGGTTCGACTAGCACATGGCTGGTCGACGGCTAGCGAGCGCCCTTTCCTGGCGCTGCTTCCCGGCTAGCCACCACCCGCTCCAACACCCACCTCCCACCGTTGATCCGGCCGTACCCTCCTCGCCATCAAATGCTGCCGTAGTACATGCCCCACCCCTCGAAGTAAGGCTGTATTCATGAGTATTTGTATGCGAAAAAACATATCGGACGGGCCGAGCGGGAGATCTTGGTGCCGGTATCGCACAGAAATTTTGTTTTCAAAAGCCCTATGTACATGGCTTTCCCGACAGCTGCTGATCTTGCGGATCGAGCTGTCGGCCCTCTTAGCCCCCTATCGTGCCAAGCATGGCACGGCTACGGGGTTTCCTGCGCCCACCACGGGGAGGTGAGGGGATGCCGACGGGCATGCGAGCGCAACCCCCTCCGGGGCCGCCGCCGCTGCGCCGCCGGCGGGCGCCCGTTAAAAGTCAGTAAGTTGAACGTTGCGTCTTCAAACAACAGATGGGACTTCCGTCGTAATTCTCGATATGACAGAACCTCGCCATCCCAAAATAATGGAACAGCGGCCTGAGGTACGAAGTCTTGATGCCGGCTTAACGGGTCATCTTCATTCAAAGCTCCATTGCGATATGCAAGTGTCATCGAGCCCACAAACGGTTGCAAATCGCGCAAGTATCTTGCTTGCCGCTTGTTCAGCCTGTTGTTTGGTTGCCTGAGCATATGTCGTAGTGTCTCGTGGTTTGTTACGACAAGGAACTTAGAGCACCCTTCAAGATAGCACCTCCAATGCTTGACAACTTCGCATACGGCCAAAGCTTCTAAGTCGTACGCAGAGTAAGTGTTACCACGCTCAGATGGATTCAGCTTACGCGCCCAGTAGGAGATTGGTTGAAGACCTCATCCTTGGTCTTGCAACATGACTGATGCAATCCCTAATGTTGAAGCATCTGTAGCCAGGGTGAACGTCGCGTCCGAGCTGACCTCCGGAAGGATCACGCATGGCGCGGAAATGAGTTGTAACGTGAGAGTCTCAAAGGCTTCCAAACAGGCAGGCGTCAGCGTAACCTTCTGTGGCTGGGACTTCCGCAGTAAATCCGTCAATGGAGCCGTAAGGTCGCTGAAATGATGAATAAATCTGGCATAGAAGTTGCAGAACTGTAGGAAACTGCGAACCTCCTTCTGCGTCGTGGGCACTCCTTCAATGTCGTAACCAACCTCTCATTGGCTGGTTGTGCAATCAAAGTCTCTCATGGGAAGCGTTCAATGAGTGAAAAGTGCATGTAGTTCTGTAAGCAAACTACAGTGAAGCGGTCGCTATGCGGGGATTGAATAAGGAAAGAAGTTACAATGTGAAGAACCTGTCATCGCCCTCCATTGTGCTAGACTATGTAGAGTCTAGCGAAGCTCGCCTTCGGTCTCGTCACGCGTCACGCTTCCCAGGCAGGTATCGACGTGTCGACGTCCGTAATCTTTTGTAGGCCAAGTTGTGTAACCAATTGGCCTCGTGCCTAGCGTCTTGACGCATGGGAGAACTCATTGTGCGTACTGTACGTACCGGGAGGTACATTTATTTACAATACTGCGAACAGTGTCCTCGAGCTTCACAATGGCAAGTGTAACTGCTAGTACACTACATCCGTGTAAAGTACGGTATACATATCGTGGCGAGTACTTGTACTAGTCATGTAACGTATTGTCACATGACAGTACTTGCCACACATAATGTTGTCCGCAAACATGGGAGCATTTGGATGTGACGATAGGTGCCGTTAAAGTGCTTGACGTGGGTGGGATTATTGGGGCCGGAAGCCCACAACTTAGGAGGCTTAAAACCCTCCGACTTTGCCTTACAGCTGCCAATTGAAGCAAAGTAAGTTGCAAAAGGAAGCCCTTCCCCCCCAGTGAATATAAGTTACCGGCATGTTTTCGGGTTTAGGGTTTCTAGGCCGGTGTTAATTCTGCCGCTATTCGATGTCATCTAGTAGACTATCGTACAACCAACTAAAGATTTTTAAGGTTTCAAAATCTGCCACATTCGTGCGGGGCTAGCAGCCCCTCCACATGCGGTACCCGCACAATCACTTCGCGAATATGCTCAACAATCACCGCTCTATATCGTTATTATGTTCACGGCGTTACCCATTTCATGCCCCATGATGACATGGTGCCATGCCATTTGCCGAAGTCAAAATAAAAGCCCGTGTTTGGGTACTTTGAAATCTCCCCGCCATTTTGTACGCCTAGAGATGCGCAAGCTTCAAAGGCCGGCGATCCGCGGGCTAGGGTGCTTACACTGCAAGTCAACCGCCCCTCCAGCCCAAGAGGTCTCTAGCCCGTGCTTTTTGTTCGTATTTCCCGGCATGTGGCAAGAAAATCAAGTGTAAACAATATGCAATCCTCGGTATCCCCGCTTTGTAGACAGCCGGGCGCAACACACTCGGCGGATACTAGTGCAATTGTGCAAACATGCTGAAAACTCAGTGTCGATTATTCTCGTTGCTTGTTGCGACACTGCGTGCGCCGAGCTACGCTTAGAGGCGTGCAAAACATGCTCATGCACGAATTCCGGCCCGCAAAATACGGGCAATAAATCCAACGTGTGGGCCCACATTAATTGGGGCGGGACGATAGAGGTGTCAATGTCCGTGAGCAACGCGCCGTGGTTTGCTGCTCGCAAATCATAGCTCTACCCCCCGATTGAGTTGCATGGCCGTCGCGGCAAGGTGTGGGGAGTTATCAAATCCGTGCCGCTGGTAATGGACTTAATGGGAAGAGTGTACTTATGTGTTCGTGATGCTTTGCATGAGGGTAGCGCCGATACTGTGGCACGCCTCCATGTTCCTCGGGCTTTGGCCTGTGGGTTTTTTCCTCCTTTTTCCTTTTTGTTTGGTGGTTTCTACTGCTTTTTCTTGTAAAAACATAATGTATTATATTCTCCGGCTGATCAACTTGTGATACATACTAGCGATGATGCAACAATAAAGAATGGCGAAGCCGGCGGATAGTTATTATCATATATAGAAACCCTCACCTGTTCTGAAAATATCCCCACTACAACAAGCCGGGTTCAGATGGCATCAGCGCGGGGGGAAGGGTTACGGGTGGCGTTTTGCCACCCCGACCTTGGTCTAGGCGGAGCAGAGCGGCTCGTGGTTGACGCTGCGACTGAATTAGCGTCGCAGCCGGCGGGTACGGTATCTGCGGTGGACGTCTGGACGGCGTACTTTAATCCCGACCGCGCCTTCGAAGAGACTCGTGGCAGCGGCGGCTTCGCGGTCCTCGTCGCGGGTGGTTGGTTCCCTCGCACAATAGCTGGACGCGCAGTGGCGCTTTGTGCATACATTCGCTGCTGCCTGGTTGCGCTGGCGATAGTGTGGCGCTGCTGGACCGGGCGGGGCTACGACGTGGTGATCGCAGATCAGGTATGCACGCCGGCTGCGCACTGGGAAATATATTACACGTAGCCGTATGTATACCCTTCCAGCGGCATCACTCGTTCGACAATATTGATGTTTTCCGCGGACGGCAGGCTGGGTAGCTACTGGCGGGGATTCTGAGGGCACCTGTGTGTGTATCTTTCTTGACGGTCGGGTAGGTGAGCGTGGTGGTGCCGTTGCTGCTGGCGCTCACCCGCTGCAAGGTGTTATTTTACTGCCACTTCCCGGATCAACTGCTTTGTCAACGTCGGGGCGCGCTGCACCGCGCCTACCGTGCGCCGCTGGATACCCTGGAGGAGCGCACCACCGGGATGGCGGACACGGTGCTGGTGAACAGCGAGTTCACTCGCCGCGTGTTCATGTCTACCTTCACCTCCCTCGCATCCCGCGGGCTTGTGCCTCGTGTACTCTACCCTGCTGTCGCGATCCCCAGCGACGAGGAGCTCCGCGACGCCGAGTCGAGTTGGCGATCTGGTTTGGGCGCCGATTGGGACACTTTCCTCTCCGCCGCCCCCGTCTTCCTCTCCATCAACCGCTTCGAACGCAAAAAAGGATTGCCCCTCGCGTTACGCGCCCTGGCAGAGCTTCGTGCCAGTGATGAACCTGTCGAAGTCCGACTCGTCCTGGCGGGCGGCTACGACGCGCGGTTGCCGGAAAACGTGGAACATCTCGCCGAGTTACGCGCCGAGGTCGAATTGTCCGGACTTACCGAATTTGTCCGATTTTATCCGTCATTTGGCGACGCGCAGCGACGGCTCCTCCTGGCGTCCTCGACGGCAGTGCTTTACACCCCCGTGAACGAACACTTTGGGATAGTGCCGCTGGAGGCGATGGCGGCCGGTAGACCGGTGATCGCGTGCGACAGCGGCGGCCCGCGTGAAAGTATCGGCGACGACGGCGTCGCGGGCATCCTGTGCGAGCCCACCCCCGCCGAGTTCGCGGCCGCTATGTTGGGACTGTTGAAGCCAGGGAGGGCAGAGAAGATGGGCCGTGCGGCTCGGAACCGAGTCCGGGCGCAGTTTTCACGCGACGCCTTTGGTCGCCGCCTCGTCAAGATTCTCCAAGAGACTTGTAGCGACGGGACTCTGCTCATGTCGGAAATTCCGACGCCCGGCGACAAGCGAGACTGAGCCCTCGCCCCCCCTGCCTCCTCTCCCCTTGTTTCTCCCCCTTCCGCCCTGCATAGTGTTCTTGAGTAAGGAGTATTAGCGAAGAAACTGTGAAGATTCTGAAGCATTGTAATTAGGAACAAAGAAGAGAAAAATATTTTGACTTGAGGGCATATTAGGGTTTTGTTGTTTGGGTGCACAGGGTTTGTCAGGATCTGGGGGAGGCGGTCGGTTGAAGCCATCCGAGGCTATCTTTCGGGATTCGTTGAAATGTGATGTCGTGCAACTATTGATTCGGGTCCTGTTCGGCGCTCATCTGCATGAATCGGGGGAAGTAGACACAGAGAGTAGGCTGAGGTAGTGTTGAGGTGAAGACCTAACTGAAGCCCTAAAATGTGTCGAGCAGTTGGTGTCCCATATTCCCCTCATCAGATGCGCTTGTCTTAGTCTAATATGTAAAATGTTGCTTCACACAATTTAAAGAAACATCTTATAACCCGGTCACATGAATTTTATTAGCACATCGGGGTAGTTACAAAATCTTGTGAGCGTCGTATTCATTTTCTCTGAAGTGCCACCTCTAAATTATTAAGCGGCAATCGATGATTGCTGGTCTGCGACACTTTTGACGTTGATAAGTGGCAATTACTTTGTTGGTAATGAAGCAGTATTATTTAGAGCTGTGGGTTGACAATCAATCTTTCTTGACGTAACGTGTTTGATATCAAGCTCGCCGTCCTTGGGTTTGGGATAGTTTTACTGAGCGGGTGTCGTGATTTCCTAACAAAAATCGAAAGAGCCGAAAATTGTAAACGAATGAAAGAATAAAGAAATTTGCCATCTTGACATCATGGATTACATTGCTGGATCTTGTTGACAATTTAGTAATAGAAGAAAAGACAGTGAGTTCGCAAACCATTGCATGCTCATTGTCACAATATGCACCAAACGCCTTTGCTCGCATGCGATGTCGAAATGTGGATTACTCGGACATGAGCTCTGCATTACACGGGCCGCGGAGGAAAGGGCAACGACATGCATCATGATAATACTCGGATACATTATGTTCATCAAACCCATCATTTCCTTGTTTAAAATTGACACCCATCTGGAAAACAACACTCGAGCGCGGAAGGCGCAATTTTCCATGAATTAAGTTCCGTCCACTCCTCTTTTCTCTCATACACACTCACACACACACATACACACACACACAGTCTCCCTCTCTTTGACACACACACGCGCGCGCGCGTGCGCACGCACACATACAGGCGCACACACAGTCTCTCTCTCTCTCTCTTTGAAACACGTACACGCGCACACAGTCTCTCTCTCTCTCTTTCAAACACATATACACACACACACACACACACACACACCGTCTCTCTCTCTCTCTCTCTCTCAGTTGGATGTACACGAACTTAATGGGTACGAAGTACAATTTGCGTGGCAAGGTATTAATGAAAAACGCCACACTCCAGTCAAGTGATTGTCGTGAACGTGCCAAGGGTGCACTGCGGTTGTGCATGCACTTCGAAGGCTTTATTCACATAAGAATCGACTTGACGCGCAACGCTCAGCCATCACAACTAAAACCCTACGGCGACGGAACGTGTTCCCCCACCACCCGAGATAGTCCACACGACATCCTAACAATGAGGAACAATAGACAAGAACAGACAATGTGCTAATGTTCAAGCAGCTGCCCCCTGTCATCCAATTAATACAGTGAAGTTTAGCTTAGATTGGAAATAAGACGGCCAGACAACCCTCTCACGACATCAAAGCACACCTTTGCCATTCATAAATTCGCGCGCGATCCAACCAATACGATAAAATGTTGCAATAATTAGAACAGGACTTGGAAAAAGGCACATCACCCACCCACACACAGCCGTCCACCCACTACTCCGAATGTCCTCGGTCCCAAAAGCAAAACTGCCCAACACTCTCCCATCAACAGCCCTCAAAGCTTCACCACCACACCCAATGCAGAGCAATGCACCAATGACACATCGACAAACCATCAACAAAAAAGTGCAATGGCCTCCCCTCCTCCCCTCAGCTCCCTACACTGCCCTCGCTACCTCTGCAGGCTCCGGAGCGCATCTCAGTGTTACAGGAGCGCCGCGATAACAGACCCTCACCCGCACCACCCCTCCCCCACATCCCACCACAAAAAAAGTCCTGAGAGCTCCTCGCACCGTCGCCACCCTGCTTCAACTACAACCCCCTCCCTTCTCCCCGTACTGTGTGCGTGCCTGAGCCTCAGTCAATGAAAAAAGGAGGAGGGAGATAGAAGGGGGGTTTTCCATCTTTTTTATGAGAGCGGCGAGGCCCGGACAGCCCTGCAAACACCAAACAAACATATCCTCCGTAGACCACCCTCCTCCATCAGCCCCCCTCTCAACCTGTATCACTATCACAACACCAGTGTTGAGGGTGAGAGGCGTATAAGTGTGCCTCCTAAAGGTCGCCGTAGTCGAGCACGGCACGGTTGTTGCGCGGCGCGTCCAGGTCGACGTAGTTTCCGCCCTGCCCTCGCCCGCCGCCCATTCCCGCCATGAAGCCCATCCCACCCATTCCGGGCCCGGGCGCCATGATGAAGGGGCCTAAAGGGCCAGCACCGGGCGCAGGCACCAGCACGCCGCCCGCAAGCGGGCCCATCGGACCCATACCGCCCATCCCGCCACCCATAGGACCCATGGGACCCATGCCACCTCCGCGACCCATCGGACTCCCGCCCCCCATGTGTCCTCCACCACCACCACGGCCCATGTAGCCACCGCCGCCGCGGCCCATCATGGGCCCCCGCGACCCGCGGCCACCGCCGTGGTGATGGTGGGGCGGGTGGTTGTGCATGCGATGAGGCATCCAGCCGCCGTCCATGCGCCCTGGCCCGCCCTCCACGCCCCCCCGCTCTCCACCCCCCGCTCCCCCCTTGCCCCCTCGTCCTCCTCCTGCAGGCTGGTTCTTCTCCATCTCCTCCAGAAAGTTCTTCATGTACACCGCATCCAGCAGCTACACCGCGGTGGCCCCACACACACACACATACACACGCACGCACACACAGAGCAGAGTCAGCCTCCCAGCACCATCCCGTCTTTGAGCGATACCCCAAACAGAGAACGGCGGATCGAATCTCTGAGCTGCCACCCGTTGCAGGTCCCAGGAAGGGAAATACCAGACAAAGATGACGGGAAGGGAAGGGAAGGGAAGGGAGAATGGGAGGGGAGGGACGAGTCACAAAACACACACAAGCAAAGAGGTCCAGTTTCAACATAAGCGGTCGAACAAAAGCAGTTGTGGTCGAGATGAGTGAGCACGAAGAGTTATCTCAGTGTAGCAATGGGAGAATAAGTGGAACTTTAATGTGCGTATGAGCTGCAAACGGATGCCAACCTTAAAGACTTGTCAGTTCCACTAATCACAACATCGCCCGTCTTGATTTTTGTGACACCCTACTCTAAACCTCAAACCCCAAAAACACACACAAGAACACACACATACACACACACACACACACACACACGAGCACAAACATACTCCTTCACACATCCCAGCTGTGACGGTTGCAATCCCACTTAGTGTACGAATTAAATAAACCAATTAGGTGCACATCCTAGTTCGCCCCCTCTCCCTACCCACGTCAGCCATATTACACCGCCCCGCCCCACTCTTGGCATGCATCTGCACGTGCTGCGTTCATAAACGTCATTCTCTACTGCTCTCAAACCCTGTGCACAATATCTTCCACGCCTAACATTGCACGTACAAAGCGTCACAAAATTATTGAACCAGTTAACCAAACAGATTGTCTGCCTTCTGACAACATATTCCATGTGTGCGCTACCGCTATTCCCTGACAACTGTCATTCTAGGTTGGCACGCAATTCAGATAGAGGGGCAGAGAGATGGGATGCTTTGGAGATTGGAGGAGGGAGGGAAGGAGGGGTAACGGAGGATAGGATGCCCTCACCTTTTCCTTCTCCGCGGCCACCAAATGGCTGTGCTTCCCACGGACATGCTTGCGCACAAACTCGCGCGCGACAAACAGTTTGCTGCTCAGCTTGCACCCCCACTTGCTCTCGCTGATCATCGTGATCTGGGAGTCGACCCACGCGTCCAGCTGCTCCGTCACCCACGCACTGCGCAGCAGGCGTTCAAAGGGGCTCGAGCTACCCTCCGCGCGCGCTTTCCAGGCCGTCTCCATCTCTTTGCCAAAGTCCTCAACGGACGGGGCCGGCTCGGGTGCTGAGGGGGGGTGTGCACAAAACAAGACAAAGTAAGACCTCAGCAGACACAACTCGCACTCTAGCCGGTCCTAACCTCCATCCTCTAATATATCCAAATTCGCAAAACAGAACAAAAGAAAATATACAGACACACACGCGCGCGCGCACACACACACAGATACATATGGATCGTTGTCCTAGAAGTAAAATATTCATAATAACATACGGGACACACACACACACCAACACACAAACACACATACACACACGCACACACGCACACACAAGAATGCTAACACACATAAACAAAGATACCACACAGAAACAGACACATATACATACATGCGAAATCAGATACAGAAAAACAAACGCCATGTCGCAGTGTTGCCTACATCATAACTGAGAGCACGGCAAATGCGAGATCTCCTCTGCTGTCTCTGCTGATGAACCTCTACAAAAAGCACTCATACTGAAACCCGGAAGGTATGGCTCCGGGGTGTTGTGTTCGATTGTCACATGAGGCATCGTTCATATATTACAGACGGCCCTGACGCGTCCCATTTTTGTCAAAAGCCAAAAACAGCGAAAACACAGCCCCTCTCCAGAAAACCAATGATCACAACTGATTAAAGAACGACTTATGTGATAAATGTAATGTATGCACAACGAACATACAGACAGAGGGGTCTCACCGTCTTCGCCTTCCGTTTCTGCTGGCTGAGGCCCACGCAGCACCCGCTGCTTGGGCTTATCCTCCGCCTTGGCCGTGGGTAATTCTTCCACGTACTCCTTGCCTGCAAAAAATGCAAAAAATCACCGAGTGCACTTAATACCCAACCCTCTCTCAACACAAATGAGTTCACACGCAACCACATGTACCGCTTCTAATGCTCACAGCCCAAACAATACGATGGTGTGTGTGTGTGTGTGTGTGTGTGTGCGTGTTATTTACATGCATACACATAACTGTGTTTGTTATCACACGGATTCGGGTCACTCACCGGCGTAGTAGTCGATGTCATGCACTCGCCAAAGGTAGGTGAGCACGAGGTCCAGGTGCGCCACCGGATCCTCTGGCATCTCCGGCGTCGGCTTCTTCTCTTCCTTCTCCTCATCCTCCTCCTCTTTTTCCTCCCCGGTTCCATCTTCCTCCATTCCCTCTGCTTTATCGTCACCGCCCTTGCCACTTCCCTCCGCACCAGCCTCAGAGGTCCCTCCCTCCTTCGACGCCTCCTCCTTCGGCGGAGTCTGGGGTGCGAGTGGGTTGCTATCGGTGATCCCCATCTCCGCATCCGCCTGTGTCACAATTGAAACGGGGGCAGGAGAGGGGTATCATGACACGCAATAACACCACCCTTCCCCTACACTCCTCCACCTCATAAGACTGGTGGGGATAATAAGTCATATAAGAGGTGGGGTGGGGAGGGACTTGACAATGCACTTCATATAATAGCATAGTGTGCACGACTAAGTTAATGGGAGAGCAGCAGTCTAGGTGCGTATGGAGTTATGGTGGGATCTTCAAGGAAGATGGTATACTTCACTGCCCAGACAATGGCGGACGGTGATACATTCACTGCCCATGCAAAGGCACCCTGGCATTCTCGTGACACAGACACAGAGACAAGTGCATCGAAAGATTCGCCCCCACAAACAAGACACAGCCCCCTGCACCACCCGCACATTCTGAAATTTGGCCTGTCACCCACTGCGATGCCAGCTTCGCTCCACATCCACCCACGCAGCCCAAAGCATACACTAGCACGATTGTATTTCAGTTTCAGCGCGATACGTACACCTCACTGAATTCCCTGGTCAACACCCCCCCAGCCGAATGCTACTCCTACCCCAATTTTACGTCGCATCGGTAAGGATGAGTGGGAAGTGGGGATTGACGGTTACCATACGACTCAAAAAAGACAGGACGGAGAGAAATTGCAGGTGGAGGAGTGAGAGGTGGGGCGCATACCGCTCTAATCAGTTGCTGGGCGAGGTTGAGGTCCTCCTTTATCCGCTCAGCGTCCCAGGCTGCAGCGGGCGCCGTCTTCTTGGCCTCTTTCGTTTCCGACTTGGCTCCCTCTGTCCCGTTCGCCGTCTCCTTTTTCTCATCCCCATCCTCAGCCTCCTCCTGCAGCCCCACTCAACCATTATCCACAGAAACCCCCACAAGTCCACCCGCCACCCACCCCACAACAGTGTAGCTCACAGTCAAAGCTGGTTGTAACAACGTGGCACCAAGGATAATACGCAGCGCGCGGAACCCTCACCTTGCTCGCATCCTTCGCTTCCTCCGCCTTATCCTCCTCCGCTTTCTCCTCCTCCTCCTCCACCTCCTTGTCACCCATTTCCGTGTCCTCTTCCTTCAACCCGTCACCAGTCTCCAGAGCTGCATCTGGACCAGCACCCTGTGCATGCGCAGGCATGCCACCCTCAGCATCCAGCCCTCTCTTCTCCCGCGTGGAAAAAAATCTAAAAACCTAAAATAAAAATAAAGAAATACACACAAATTCTGAAAATGAACAGTGAGAGGGGGAGTGGGGAGAAATCCAACCTGATTGAAGTCCTCCGCGCTGGCGTCGATCTGCCCGTCTGTAAGTTGGGACATAAAGGCCTGCGCCGCCTCCGCCACCCTCTCCGCGCGCTTCTCCTTCAGTTTGGCAACCTCCCGCGGGTCATAGCGCTCCCGCAGCGCGCGGTCATCCTTCTTGTCCTCGAACTCCCGGCGGGCCTCGGAGCCCCAGAAGGAGGCGAGGTATTCCTGGTATGCCTTCTCTGCGTCCGCGGGCAGAATGTGGTCCGGCAGGCGCAGGATAAACTGCTTGTAGGGCAGCGGCTCGTTGCCGTGGCCACCCCTGCTTCAGCCACAAGTGCAAGAGGAGGGTTGTATCAGAGCACAGACAGAGCAGTTCCGGGCCTTCAGCACCGCGTGTGCTGTAGAGCCTGAGAGGGTTGGGGATGATTTTTGAAAAAAGAGGTATCATTTGCAAAGTTATAAAGAAACGAACGGAATTAACGCAGTTCGACAACTCAGCCTGCAGAGGTGTGGTGATGCGTGAGGTGTGCCGTGAAGGTAGAGGTTAAGTATCCCCTGAAACAGGCGCTCTCTTCCCCTCGCTGAGCCGTAGCTGACAGAGACTTTTCATAAATAATAATAAGAATTCATATGTAATTTTTTTAGTTTGAATAATTCAAAATAGCGTCTTTCAAATTTCGGGAAAGAGCGGCGACACACTCGCCGCGATCTCGGGTGGTGGAGATGGGGACGGGGTGTGGGGATCCACCTATTTGGGCTGCGCCCACGGCCGCCACCCCGGTTGTCCTCCCCTCCCCGGCGACGCCCCTCATATCCGCGGCTTCTCCGATCGTACCGACTGTCCGGACAAAACAGGACGCAGAAGCGTGAGAGCAGCACGACGCGAAAGCACGCCACAATACGCACGAGGAAAAACGGCAGGGGGTTGAAATCTCGGCGTAGGATGACGTACTCGTCATCCCTGTTGCGACGGGGGGAGCGGTTGCGGCCACCTCGCGGCGGACTGACGCTGCGGTGCCGCCGCTCTCTCTCGCGACGAGGCGACCGCCGCCGCTCCCTCTCCCGGCTGCTCATCCTCCACTCTACCTTTCCCCCCGTCACAGCCGCAGCAACGAGCTCTTCACAATCGCCAACCTGTTAATCCGTCTAGTGTATTGGCAGCCCTATCGTCCACAACCACGACCGCTCCTGTGCGGAGACATCAGTGGCAGCGGGAACATCAGGCGGAGTCGAGGATGTCAGCCGAGGCGCGTGCTACGACTCAGATCTTTCTCACGTGAAATAACT
>JAPMLY010003357.1:0-22039 GCA_026401115.1 Tetraselmis chui | reverse complement strand
ACGCCGAAAAGGAAAAGATGTAGTTCGACGAACAAAATGTTGCATACGGAGATAAATGTCAAATAGCAAAGAACGCGCGTCAGCAAGACCCATGCCATGCAAGCGACGAACTGCCACTAAAATATCCAGGCGATCAACCAACTCAGCCGCCATAGGCGCCAACCGGTTCCCATCCTCCAGAGCGAAGGGAGAGTAGTCATGGACCGACTTAACCGAAGGCGTGCCAAGCAAAGTAGAAGTGCGGAGGTTCGCATCAAGTTTGCCATGTTGAGCTCCCAATACAAGGCTACCCGGGAATGGGAGACGAAAACCTATACGAGGAACATTGGTGTTCGTGCGAGCACTTGTAGCCGTCACATCAACAACGAGATGACGGTGCGGAGCCACGAAATCTAACCAAACCACGTCCCTAGGACGATCTCGAGAAGCTCCCGACCGAATACGGCCGACCTCCAACCGCAAGTCCCGTCTCTTAGTAGCCTCCGCTCCAAGCAAGTGGACAATCCGATCGTGGAGCTGGATGACGTACCAAGAGCACGGGCACCGGGGGATATGGTCCATAAGCATAGCAGTTGTGGAGCGCTCACCCGACATAGAGGTGCCCGATCCAGTTGACGAAGATCCATACCCACGAGACTATGAGGGAGCCTCATTGCACCGAGGGCACTTCCGAACATAAGAGGCGCGCTCCGCAGTGAGGCCAAGCACCCGGTGTGCTGCCATCATATAACAATCGGATGGCACCTTGAGACTGGACTCATGTGAAGCGAAAAAGATAGCTAAAGCCCCGCGACCCGTACCCGAAATCACCCCCATATAGTCCAGTGGGGAAGGTCTGCGAAACGCTTAGGTAGGCTTAAGGTAGGTCAAGGTAGCTTCGGGCACGAAGAATGCGCGAAATGCCCCGTTGAATGTGGCCCCCGGAATCTCGTAAGTGAGTAAGAGCATCGGGTGTCATATCCTGGCCATTTAGCTAAGTGCTAGTATCTGACATTATTTATTTCCTCTAAATGGTACCTGTATCTTAGCGATATTCAGTGACTCTTTTATTGTCATCACGGCAGTACAACTGTATCGCCGTATTTTCCCTCGACAGTACAGAGTTACTAGCAGTATCTCTTCTAGATAGTTCTTTTCTGGATAGTTCTAAGAGCTTGTGCGATAAGGTTTGATAGACGGTACAGGTAACCTCAGTTAACCTGTATCACTAGTAATAGTTTGGTTTAGTTAGCAGACAGCACAAGCTACAGGTTCTAAGGCTGTTTCTAGAACACCTGAGGTGTGGATATTTAAGACGGGGACTTACTGGTAGAGGAGAAGACCGGTACAGAATAGAATTACGCCACACCCAGATTGTAAGAAACCCTGTTCCTAAGACAATCTTACTAATTCTCTCTACGCTGTATAATTAGATCCAGAGATTAGGTTCTACTATTAGTCTAAGGTTGCCAACTTAGCCTAACCAAAGTAGCACCTCACATCGGGAGTCGGAAGTTGTAGGCAAGTCAATTCGGTAGCGTAAGCCACAACATTGTTAACCGGAGATACCACCAACTCGACATCGGGCCCAGCATAATCGGAAAGGTCTTGATTTAGTGTGTTAGTCAACACCACGAGATCCGATTCCGAGAACCCACCCATAGTGGAGATCGTATCATACGAAGTGCGCAATTGGACCGCCCACGGAAAACTAGAAGTGGCAACATTCAGTAGTTCCTGTCGGATGAGACCGTTCAAAGGACCTAGCGACTCGGACTCGTAATCAGTGATCAAGTTGGCGAGGGTCGTGGTGAATGAAGCATAGTGAGCAAGTGCGGCGTCTAGCTGGAGGGACGGTACATTAACCCCCCCAAACTCCGCGGGTAGGGAAAGCTGGCGCTTAGCACAATTCAGTTGATCGAGCGCTTGTACGTCTTGAAAAACGCCCAAGATTCGGAAAACTACCGTACGAACGGCTATATATGCATTCTGCAACAGCAAGGTACGGTCGGCAGAAATCAGGGGGGAGGGTGCGGAGCAAGAATGCATAGCGGCGTACCGCACACGTGATCATCAAGCGAAACCAACATGTGTCCCTCCGAAGTCCGACACAACAAAGCAAACGATCTTGTCCATGAGGAGCTGATGAGCCTCCACGGTGTCTTGCAGCCAAGAATGAACACGTTTCTCATTGTGAACTGTCGGAGGGCCATCTGCCATCGAGAAGTCCATTGCCAAAGGGGCTCCTAGGTTACTAGTACCCGTAACAACGGGGACCATCGCCCGTATCACCTCAACAAGTTCGGGGGCCGTATCCGGAGGTAACCCGCACGAAATTTTTGATTGGTTGAACCTTCGAGCAAACTTTTCCCAATTCCTCCATAGCCACCGTAATCACGGTCGGGACGAAAGGCGTTTAGATCAAGTACTTGCCATCGTTAGAAAAGGCTTGGATCGGTGATGAATCCTTACACCGTTTACCAATATTCCGGAGGCCTGGGGGTGCTGATCGCCAAGTTGAACAAAAGCGGGCCGAGAGGATCTCCTTGTCGGACTCCCGTACAAGACTGAACCGTGCCGTACAAGATCGAAGCATCTTTGGGGTCGAAATTTTAAACCGTGGAGTCCCGTGAACATATCATCTCAACCAACGGGATACTAGGATGCAAGTCGGGATTCTTGAACAACTTTGCAAGCAAACTCCGGCAAGAAATGGTTTTGAAGGCGTTTTCCAAGTCCAAGCTGAGGAGGCTGCAATCGGGACTAGTTTGTAAGCCGATACGAGTGGTATGTATGGCTCGCTCGATACCAGCTTTGGTTAAAACCGATCTTTATTGTACATGACCCCAATGGTCGGCCGCCATAGTCGTTATCCGCGCAATGGCGTGAAAGTAAGCTAACCGCGTTAGAACGCTGCCGACAGCAAGGAGCCGAACCTTAGGAGCCTCGCCCCGAAGGCGAGTGGCGTCACGGTCGACACCCGTGTGCTTGTGGAGATCCCACCCGGTCGCACTCGCCAGGAAATCTGCCGCAGCATCGGGAATGTTTCCTGCCGAGTAGCGGTTGACCCACTTGCGATATGCCGGGACATTCAAGTCACGGACATGTTCCCACCACCAGCCATCAACCTGGGGGGCTGACAAGCGAGGTGCTTTTCTCAAGACAAGGAGCATAGACTCCTCCCATATTTTGAGGCTGTCACGGTCATCTATGTAAGTGAGGGGTGGGCGCGCCGAAGGTGGCATGGGGTCGGGGAGGTTGCAGTCAGGGTGGGGGTTACTAGGCGGAGGATGTAACCGCTAAAGAGCAGGCAGAGCCGCGTCCGCGTCGTCCACCATTCCGAAGTCGGCTCCGTCCAAGGTCATATGGGCCCGTCGCAATTGGCCAACTTCCACTAGCTCACGGGCTCGACGGAAGGCAGCACGGCGTCGGAGGTCACATTCAGAAAGGTTAGTCGGGGGGCGATACTCCTCCCGTTGAGTAGGTCGGGCCCGGCGACAGCGAGAGCCACCCCCACCCCGGCCCCGACCACCGGAGCGTCTAGACACATAAGCCCCCGAGCACGCACGGGAAAGCTCACCTCCATCCCGAACAACACGTAGAAGGGTGTCGATGCCCGTGAGTCCATCCTCGCCGGACTCAGAGAACCAAAGACGGACTCGACGTTGGAGAAGGGAGCGGACACGAGCACCGGCCGCAGCCGGAAACGGACGGAGGAGGAGGCCGCCAAAGAGATGAATTGCCAAAAAAGCTCCGGCGGCACGAGAGTCCGTGGAGGGAAGGGAGGTTGTATGTTTGAGGGTGTCTTGTAGCGCAGAACTGAGGTCATCTCTCGCTGTCGCACAAACCCCCCGGGCCGCAGTGACATTCCTCAGCCGCAATAGGCAAGCGATATGGTCACTATTAGAGCACGAGGAGCAGCCGCGCGAGCGGGAGACCGGAGAGCAGCCTCTCGGCGGAGTGCGGCAGCTGACGAGGGCATAAAGGCTTGACTATGGGGTGGCGGGGGTCCATCAAGCGGAGGAGGGGGAGGGGTGGAGGGGGGCGGCGGGGGGGGGAGGTGTTAGGACCGGCTCAATACGGGGTAGGGGAGGGACTGGAGCCAAAGGGGGGGTCCACTAGAGCCATGGGGGTGAGGGGTGACAACTGTTTGAAAGGGGCGTGGTCCATGGTGCGACGGACGGGAGAAGCCAACCCAGTCATGAGAGGCCATTGGAGAAACGGGAGCGGCCACACAATGGGGGCACGAAGCAGAAATGGGGCGAGCTTGAGAGGAAGATAGAAGGTGTGCGCCCGAGGCACAGAGGGAGAGTAAGGCCGGAGAGGAGGTCGCAAGGTGGCGGGCTTGGCGCCGGCGGGCAAAGGTGGAGGAGCCACTTCCATTTATGAAAATGTTAGTGTGTCGGGCGAAGTTAGGTCATTTGCCGCCAACAAACCGCATGCCACACGGGGCGCAAGTGCAGCACTCCCCCCGCGACTGGGACAGAGCACACGATGCATTGAGGCCCGGCTCCGACTCAAAAGCATACTCATTGCATCCATCGGTAAGCACACGCCCTCTAGAGACGCTGCTGCCACCACACACATGCCGCCCACCGGTACCGGTACGTGCGGCTTGCCACTCCCATGCACCGGCCTCAATAACTAGAGTGTGCCACATATCAACAGAAGCACGCGCGCCAGGATCAACAACCGCAAATCTCTGCCCACCGGCAACATCCCTTTGCCCCCGAGCACAAGCCGCTGCAGCACCAGGATCAACCCTGTGCCCACGAGCGCTTGCAACAGCAGCCAATCGCAGACCAACACTTGCAGAAGCGCCACCACCAACCGCATGTTTGCGCCCACCAGCACCAACACTAGCAACAAGGCGTGAGCCAGCCCCGGCAGTCCAAGCTCCCACAACGGCAGTAGTAACACCAGCGGTAGAAGCATCAAATGCAGCACCCCTAGTTGCAACCCTCTGCCCATGAACACCGGTGGCAGCGGCCGATCGCCAAGCACAAACAACTTCAATAGTACTTCCAACAGTTGCACGACCAACTCTTTGTCCACCAAGACCGGCAACAACAAATGGCCAAAATATAGCACCGCCAGCTGCTACAACACCAACAACACAACCACTAGGGGGAGCCGCCGCCCGCCAACTAGCACCAATACCACACCCGCAACATCACCACATGTAGTAGTATCACTAGTACCATCACCGCCAATTGCAGCTCTTTGTCTTCGAGTACCAGCAACCAGCCGCCAACCAGCCTCAGCACAAGCAGTAGTAGTACCAACCACAACACCAATAGCAACAACAACAACATCTCCAACAGTAGCAGCTCGATGCCTACGAGCACCAGTAACAAGACCAGCAACATAGTGCCATCCTGTAGCAGCGGCACCACCTGTAGCAACAGCCCCACCAACAGCACCACTAGGTGCAACCCTTTGCCCGCTAGCATCATGTGCAACAATTGGTTGTGAGCCAACACCGGTGGCTATGACAACACCAACAGCCACACAACTAGTCGCCCTACCAACATCATCTCTGTCTCCGTTACCAAGTGCGGCAGCAACCGGCCGCCAACCAGCACAAACAACTGCCAATACCCCACATGCAACATCCCCATTACCAGCAGCAACAACAACACTACAACCAGTAGCAAGAGCACCACCAATTGCAGCCTTCCGCCCACCATCAATAGCTGACAATGGTGGTGGTGACCAGCTGACCGCGAACCACCACCGGCAGTTGACACAACACCAACAAGACCACCAAAGACATCTCCAGTAGACCCACAAACAGCAACCCGTTGTCCAACAAGAAAAACAGCATCATCCGACCTCCAACCACCACCACCACTAGCCGCAACATCATCCCAACTCGCAGTAGCCCTATGTCGGCTTGCTGCTGCCGCGGTAGCAGCAACAGCCGTGCGCCGACCAAAACCGGCAACTTTCCGTGAACCGGCAGCGGCAGGTACAACACGCCGCCCACCAGCAACAACATTAGCAGCCCGCCTCACAGCAATACCAATAAAGACACTAGTACCGGCAAAAACACCATCATCCGACCGCCAACCAGAACCAACACATGTAGCGGGATTAGCAGCAGCGCTCCCTTTAGCGGCAGCACCAACACCCCTAGGTGCGGCCTTGTGCCCACTAGTACGAGCAGTTGTTGCTAACCGCCAACCGGCAGCAATAGCGCCACCAACAACAACCGCAACATCGCCACCCGCGGTAGCAGCAACAGTGGCACCAACAGTACTACCGGCAGTATCCCTATATCCGCTTGTTGCTGCAACAGTAGCAGATGCCGCCGTGCGCCGACCGGCATAGGTATCCTCCCGCGAGCCATTAGCAACGACAGAAGCGCCACCACAGCAAAATCCCTATATCCGCTTACTGTTGCAGTAGCACAGCAGCAGCCGTGCGCCGACCGGCACCGGCATCCTCCCGCGAACGAGCACCGGCACTAGCATCCTCCCGCGAACGAGCACCGGCACTAGCAGCCCGCCGCACGGCAACACCCGCACCCCCACACCCGGGCCGACACGCGAAGGGACAACGGGCGACACGTGTAGCAGACGCACAAGTTGCGCGTACTACCGAAGCCCAAGAGCCACACGGGAGGGGTAGGGACAAAGCGGAGCGAAGAGGGCGCCGTGCATGATGACGAGGAGTGGCGCGGCGGGAAACATGGGGGCACACAACAGTCGATGCACGGACCGTAGCATGGGCACGGCGAGCAATAAAGTAGCGACGGGGAGGTCCAGACGCGGAAGGCCGGGCGAAAGGGGGAAGAGGAGAAGGAGAAGCCAGCTCGGGAACAAAGCGCGAGGGCCAGTCAAGGGCCCGCTGACCGGCCATAACAAGGCCCGGGGAGCAGCGTAAATCGCAAGACGACGCACATAGCCACCCCCCTCCCCTACCTCCCCGCTACGATCAAGAGGGAGGGAGGGCCAAGGGGGGGGGGGGGGGGGGGGGGGGGGGCAATTAATACTGTGGGATAATGTGGAACTGAAGTGGGTGCTGCGGATCATGGAACCACAGAAGTAATGGCAACGGCGGTAAATGTAAGTAAGGATTAATGATAATGGTAACGGTAATTAGTATATTAAGAAATGTCTTACAAGAAAAACACAATTTCTTACAAGAAAAGGCCACCAAGCAAAAAGCGAAGAAAAGAGGAAAAAACCTAAGCCCGAGGAACATGAAGGCATGCCACAGCGACAGCACTGCCCTCTTGAAAAGCGTCGCGGAGATAGGAACCCAGAGTGCCATGAAGAGCAGCAGAAAGACGTTGCATGAATTCACGTCGCACATAAAACATCCCCCCAAAAACGCCGAAAAGGTATAATTAGTATATTTATATATGGTATCTGTGCCACTACTACGTAGAAACAATCACAATATCGCAAGCATGAAAACTCACATATTAAATAATGTTTAAATTTATGCACATAGTGTAATGGTACTGCAGCGGCAAAAATCACGACATGATAATATACACTCCTCCACAAAAGTCCGGACATGCATTATGTTAAGCATAAGCTAGTCAAGAACACGCTCCCCTCTCACCACGTCAAGCACGACGATACCCGAGTACCACCCAATTGTAGGAGAGCCGAGAAGCAAGCAGTAAGCCGCCATCCGGGGTGGTTAGACCTCAGCTTAAAGCGGGTGTTGTCGGTGGAGTTTGTCGAATTAAGCCCATAAACTCCCGAGAAATTGTCCGAACTGCACACGTCATTCTGAGCGCCACGCTTGGGCATTGCTCAAGCGCTCATACCAAGATGCATACTTCTCTGTGTTCCACATAACCGTATTTTTGGGGGGGTTTTGGAGGGGGTTTGGAGGCGTGGGTGCCGTGTTCAATGCGCGAGGTTTGGTTTGCGGGTGTGTGAAAAGAGCACGGAAGTTCACGCCGCTGGCACGGGTGATTTTTTGGAAAGCAGGCGAGCAAAAACGCACATGACGCAGGTTTGGATAAACACTGCACGCTGTAAACATGCGAGGGCGATTGGCTTAGGGGAGGGGCGAGGTCCAACTTGGCCGTTAGGGACGCATCACGTTGACGGTGGTGTTTGGAATGCTTGGGTATGTGCTTGTGCCAACCACACCCGCCCCACTCGTGGCACGCGTCGGGAATTGGGCTCGGAGGTCAATAGGAATGAAGAATTAGTAAACATAAATCGATAAACCCCGCACAAATCGTCTCAGGAGGTGAGCCGACTTCGATGGGTGTTGCTTGGCACTGCGGCTCAGCGGTGCCGGAATAGTTTGTAAATTAAAATAATTCATAACAAATCGATTTGTGGGAGTTTGAACTCCGGAGTAGGTGCGTTCGACGCGCATTGAAAAGACGCGTCCAACGGTACATTTTATAAAAAGTTTGGGCCATATATCAGGAAGTTATGATCGCTTGAATATTGTTGCCGAAAGCGGCTTGCCCTTGGGTTGTGCGCATATCGGTGGTAAGTCTACATACGCGATTTCTTGCGTTTCCCCCACAGCGGCCTGCCCAACACCTCCTCCCTCCGTCGCCTATGCATAATATTTGCGCGACCGTCGCATCAGCGTTCATATTGCGGCGTTGTGCGCCCGTTACTCTTTTCGTCTACCAAGCACGGCGACTGTTTGAAAGAGCGTGCCGCACGGGTGCGGGCGCGATAACCCCAAGTACACATGCCCGGCAGTGTTCGAACTCGCCCCTCGCAGTTGTCGGTGCATTCCATTTTGCGCGCAAAAGCATTGCCTGGGATTTCAGGATATTTGTCAATAAAATCGACGCATGATTGCATTTTCTACTTGCGCAGGTGCGAAATCTTGTCCGGACTTTTGTGGAGGAGTGTTGGACGTTTTCAAAATTCCCGTACAGCGGCGGGAGACCGCAAAACTTGGCGAAACTTAGCGGGAACTCGTCAAAACTTTGTTCTTCGCAGCCGAGACCGCCAACCGCGCCAACGCGCTGTCTTTTCCTCTTGTCGACCTTATTGCTCACGTCGGCTGCGGCCGTTTCGTAGTATGCCACCTTCTCCATGTGTACTCGCAAGGCGTTGGCGCCTCGTCCATGAAGCCGAACGACTTGGTAGCGCTCGTAAGGCCGCGCAGGAGTGTAAAGCAACCGTGAGGGTTGTCGAGAAGTGGTGCCGGCGCGCTAAAGCTACCGGGACAGTGGACGACACGCCTAGGGCGGGCAGGCCCCGAGCGCCCTTGGCGTCCCGAGAAGCCACCCTCCTTTTGAAGGTGGGTGTAAAGCGCGGCGATCAGTGCCCCCAACTTGCCAAGATGCTGCAGCAGAGGCTAGGAGCGACTGTGAGTGCTGAGACGGTCCGCCGGTACCTAAACAAGTACTTAGCGCGCCAGATGAGGCCGAGGAAGCGTGTTTCACTAACAGTCAAGCACATGCGCGCACGGCTATGCTTTGCCAAACAATGGGTACGGAAGTCATGGCACAATGTGGTTGTGACAGACAGCAAGTACTTTTGGCTGTCCAATAAGGGGCCCGGGAACAAGGAGTGGGTGCTTTTCGAGGATGAACCGCCAACCAAGGTGTCAGAGCAAAATTGTTTCAAAGTGCACGCGTATGGTGGTGTTAGCAAGTATGGCAGGACACCTTTGTTTGTGACAGTGGGGAGCAGCGGCGTTAAGGCAAAGAGCAAGGGCGTAAACGGTGAGGTGTATCTCACCTTGTTGCAGGAGCACCTGATACCCGCGTGTGAGGCTTTGATGGCAAAAAGGCCCTCGGCCGAGGCGCAACATCAATGGATTTTTCAGCAAGATAACGCTAAAGCTCATGCTTGCAAGAAGGTTAGGAATTGGCTTTCGTCTCAATCCGGCTTTCAAGTGATGCAATGGCCTGCCAAAAGCCCTGACCTCAGTTGGATTGAAAACATGTGGGGTATTGTGTCGAGTAGATTACAAAAAAGATTGGACTTGTCCCCGCGCAATTTTGAGGCGGCCATACAACACGAGTGGGAAACAATTCCTTACTCTGCCCATTGCGCCGTGTTCAACTCCATCCCCAAACGGCTAAGGGAGTGCATAGCAAACGATGGAGGAACAACTCACTATTAGGGTAAATTTAGGGTTTCGGATAGGTTGGCATGCAAATCAGCACAATTTTGATAATTCGAGTTTCATCCAACACTCCTCCACAAAAGTCCGGACATGCATTATGTTAAGCATAAGCTAGTCAAGAACACGCTCCCCTCTCACCACGTCAAGCACGACGATACCCGAGTACCACCCAATTGTAGGAGAGCCGAGAAGCAAGCAGTAAGCCGCCATCCGGGGTGGTTAGACCTCAGCTTAAAGCGGGTGTTGTCGGTGGAGTTTGTCGAATTAAGCCCATAAACTCCCGAGAAATTGTCCGAACTGCACACGTCATTCTGAGCGCCACGCTTGGGCATTGCTCAAGCGCTCATACCAAGATGCATACTTCTCTGTGTTCCACATAACCGTATTTTTGGGGGGGTTTTGGAGGGGGTTTGGAGGCGTGGGTGCCGTGTTCAATGCGCGAGGTTTGGTTTGCGGGTGTGTGAAAAGAGCACGGAAGTTCACGCCGCTGGCACGGGTGATTTTTTGGAAAGCAGGCGAGCAAAAACGCACATGACGCAGGTTTGGATAAACACTGCACGCTGTAAACATGCGAGGGCGATTGGCTTAGGGGAGGGGCGAGGTCCAACTTGGCCGTTAGGGACGCATCACGTTGACGGTGGTGTTTGGAATGCTTGGGTATGTGCTTGTGCCAACCACACCCGCCCCACTCGTGGCACGCGTCGGGAATTGGGCTCGGAGGTCAATAGGAATGAAGAATTAGTAAACATAAATCGATAAACCCCGCACAAATCGTCTCAGGAGGTGAGCCGACTTCGATGGGTGTTGCTTGGCACTGCGGCTCAGCGGTGCCGGAATAGTTTGTAAATTAAAATAATTCATAACAAATCGATTTGTGGGAGTTTGAACTCCGGAGTAGGTGCGTTCGACGCGCATTGAAAAGACGCGTCCAACGGTACATTTTATAAAAAGTTTGGGCCATATATCAGGAAGTTATGATCGCTTGAATATTGTTGCCGAAAGCGGCTTGCCCTTGGGTTGTGCGCATATCGGTGGTAAGTCTACATACGCGATTTCTTGCGTTTCCCCCACAGCGGCCTGCCCAACACCTCCTCCCTCCGTCGCCTATGCATAATATTTGCGCGACCGTCGCATCAGCGTTCATATTGCGGCGTTGTGCGCCCGTTACTCTTTTCGTCTACCAAGCACGGCGACTGTTTGAAAGAGCGTGCCGCACGGGTGCGGGCGCGATAACCCCAAGTACACATGCCCGGCAGTGTTCGAACTCGCCCCTCGCAGTTGTCGGTGCATTCCATTTTGCGCGCAAAAGCATTGCCTGGGATTTCAGGATATTTGTCAATAAAATCGACGCATGATTGCATTTTCTACTTGCGCAGGTGCGAAATCTTGTCCGGACTTTTGTGGAGGAGTGTAGTATGGATAGTATGAAAATAAAATGTTAATAATTATTTAATAAAATAGTTGATTGTGATGATTAGTTCTCATGCTGTATTGATAATATTCAGGAATTATTTTGCCTGGAATAATTTGGTATATCACTTATTATTTTCTGAGTAATATTTTCCCCTGGCCCGTATCTGAAAGTATTGATAGTTCCGTACTGTTTCTGAGGGTATATCATATAAAACTACGTAACTGAATAAACTATCTTCTATTGTATTTATTATTTTTTGCGCCTGATTATTTTGACGCTGAACTCCGCTCCGCACATGCCGCGGCCGTGCGTGGCCGCATTCTGAACAAACTCAGTCAGTCAGTCCACAACAACGGAACTCCTCACACCGACTCTATACCGTGAACAGTCACCCTGCTCCTTTAAAGGCGCGAATTATCACACAGCGGCCGTTCTTTAAAAGTGACGTTGCAATGGTGAGCCCTTTTATCAACTTTCGGCTGCGCTAACTCGTCTGCCGCAGCGGCCCCTGTCCCGACACATGCGCCGCTCCGTCACTTCCGTGCGCGAAAGGCCGCTCCCGATCCGCAGTGCCTGCTCTCTTGACTTCGTTTGGTCCCCCTTTTGAATGTAGGCTCAAGCAGAAGTCGACGCCATTCTCGCGAGGATTAACGAGCACAAGGTGGCACGCGACGGCCTTCCCCTCTTCCCCTTTTCCACCCTTAGTTTTCGACCTTGCCGGAAGTGGGCGCGGTTAGGCGGTTTGAAACAGCCGATTTGCAGGGGTAACACAGCCTTTTTGGATACAGGGTGGGCAAGAGTGATTCGCGGGGAGTGCGGTGAATCCCTGAGTTACTGCTGACATGGTTGCCGCAGGGCGTTAAGGGATACGTGATTGTGGATGATAAGGGCAAAACGCTGCGAACCACCTTCGACGTGAGCAGCACTCTCGTTCACCTTCCATCCATGTGAGGTGAGGAAGCTACAGGCTGGGGCTGCATGACCGTATGCTGATAGTTTGTATTCCCATAACGTGCAGGACGAGCTGTCGGAGCAGTACACACGAATGATCCCGCAGCTCGCAAATATGGCACGCAGCATGGTACGGGACCTTGACCCACAGAACGACCTCGAGTTTCTGAGGATCCGCTCTCATGGGGCGGAAGTGATGGTAGCGCCACGTACGTGCCCGACCTAACCCAAAATTCAAGCTCCACACACACACACACACATACACACACACACACACACACACACGCACACAGACACACACACACACACACACACACACACGCACACACACACACACATACTCTCACTCTCTCTCTCTCTCTCTCACACACACACACACACACACACACATACACACACACACATAAGCACACCACGCACACACACGCGCACGCACGCACGCACGCACACATAAACTAACTAACACACGCAAATACATGAAACACGTACATGTACATATAAAATTCGCATACACGTAAATAAACACACACACGCACACTCACACACAAAACACGAATACATACTCATACACACTCTCAAGCTCTCGTAAGTCAGAAACAGATTCACACAGACACACATACGAACAAACGCGTACGTACATAAAACACGGACACACACCCGCTCACAATTAAAACCACACACGCATACACACACACACACACACACACACACACACACACACACACACACACACACACACACACACACACACACACACACACAACCCAAGAACACATACACACACACACACACACGCGCCCGCGCGCACACGCAAATACGCACAGTAAGTTTTAGGCAAGCATCTGCCCATCAGATAATGTTGGCTGCTAGTAAGCATTGCAGCTCGGCCCTTTGTTTAGTTTCTAACAGGGGCGTATCAGTGTGGTATTTGCCGCTGGTTGGTGTTCTGAACACCGCGATGTGGAGTTTGACTGAGTTGGGTTTTACTTGCGCTGCAGGATCGGAATTTTGCTGCATTGTGGTGCAGGACCCAAGCCAGACGATGACGAGCTATTAATTATTAGGGGATTGTGATTCGTGGAGGGGGAAACGGGCTATGGAATTAGAGCAACATTTGTCTATCTGATTAGCGATGCATGTGCTTGGGTGGCGTTCCTCGATACTGATTTTTGCGATTGGGCGTCAGGCAAGTGCACAAACCCGGAAGTAGGTAGTCTCAATTCAAAACGAATGCCAGACACACAAAACGGTGGTATCACTGAGCACTATCAATTGTTTTGCTTCGTGGTTACAAGCTCTATTGATACATTCGACTTCCAGCACTGTTGGCGGGACCGGGTGATTGGATTTCCGGAATCATTTCTGTTCCGCCGCCCGGCGCCGCTCCTCCAGTTTCTGGTGCAGCATCTCGTTCATGCGCGCCTGCTGCTCCGTCAGCTCCTTTGGCATGCCCGATGGGTCAGGTGGCACATACAGCCGCGCATTGTACCTGAGCGATATGAAACGAATTTGATATCACCGCTCGTGTTTGCGCATGTGCATGTGTGTACAGAGAGAAAGAGAGAGAGAGAGAGAGAGAGAGAGAGAGATAGAGAGGAGAGAGAGGGAGAGAGAGAGAGAGAGAGAGAGAGAGAGAGAGAGAGAGAGTGACAGAGAGAGAGAGAGAGAGAGAGAGAGAGAGAGAGAGAGAGAGAGAGAGAGAGAGAGAGAGAGAGAGGGCGTTGTATATGTAAAAAGCATGGGGCCACAAGAGAGCTTTGTGCGAGACGGCCTGAATCTCTGATATGCGCGCTCGTGTGTGCGTGCGTGCGTGTGTGTGTGTGTGTGTGTGTGTGTGTGTGTGTGTGTGTGTGTGTGTGTGTGATGTGCTTACGTACATGCCTGAGGGGTTGTGTCTGAGCATGATGTGCTCGGGCATGTCTATGTAAGTTCTAGGTATTGTTTAATGTGTGTGTACGTGCGTGTGTGCCTATCTGTGTCGGTCTACCCGTCCGAAAATGTGCTGTGAGTGAGCGAGTGAGAGAGAGTGTGTGTGTGTGTGTGCGCGCGAGCGCGCACGCGTTAGTGGGTGGGTGCGTGTGTGTGTGTGTGCGTGCGTGCGTGAGGGGGTGAGAGAGTGTGTGTATATGTTTTTGTGTGTGTGTTTGTGTGTGAATGCCATGTGTCTAGCTGTGTGCGCGTGGTTGAGTTTGAATGTGAAGTGCAAATATGTTTATGAATGCCAATGCGACGCTCGTGCAAACGAAAACGTGCCGTCTTTTCATTTACGCAAGAGGGGGGATAAGGTGCGGGATGAGCCAGCGGCGAAGTGTTGGTGAGGGCACACATGGGGTAGTATATGTGTTGATACAAAACGCCAGCAAAAAGGGCGCAGCCACCCATTATGCAGAGCCCCGAAAACATCGACGAAAAGCTGCGCCGTCGGATCACCGACTCCACCCACGCCTCCGTGTGCGACGCCCCCGCGGCCGCCGCGTTAGTACCCCCCGCAGCAGCGCCACCCGGCCGCTGAAGCGAGTAAGGTTTCTGATAGAAGTAACAAACGGATGCCCGTTAGTAACGAAAGTAGTAGTGCGAGTTGTTAGCGAAGACCGATAATGCTGAGACGGCGGTATGTTGTGCGTACCCCGTGAAGCAGCGCTTCCGCCGCTGCTCGAATCTCTACGAAACGCGCTACCGCCTGAGGAGAAGGGTCTCTGCAAACACAACGACGAAGAAGGTGTGTGTCAGACGAGCTGAGAGATAACTGAGGGGGCAGGTGGGGTGAAGGAGGCTGGGCTGGGTGTGTGTGCCTGTCGGGGTGGCAGCGCATCGCCTGGTCGCGGAAGGCCGCCTTCACCTCCTCCTTTGACGCCGTCCGTTTCACCCCAAGCACCTCGTAAGGGCAACCCCGCCCAGAGTCTACCATCGCGACTAACGGATACTACAAAGCGAGAGCCGCAAAGGTGGTCGCGAAGCCGACTACAAGCTGATTATTCGGCTGCACACGGCGCACAAACAAACGTGCGCTGTCGCGCACTGATAACCTGCGTGTGACGGTACAGCAAGTACGGCAAATAGTCGAATCCTGAATTCACCGGCGTTACAGCGGACGGCACTAGAATGCGTGTGAGTAGCCTGAAACGTGCAGCCTGAAGTGTGGGCGACGGTGGGAGTAAGGTGCAGCCGACTCCTGGAAGGGCTCATGCGGGGTGAAAAAAATTCCTACTGATGAGCGGTCGAGCACAACACACAAACAGCGACATAAAAAAATGGATCACGAACTGCATTTATACACTTTGCAAAAAAGATACGGCGAGTACGGTTACCAGTACGGTACTTGAGTCGCGACGCGTAGCGATCTCGTGGACGAAACACGACGGGCGCGTAGTGGGCGCACTACATAAAAGCAGCCAATGACGATAACAGCAATCAATATCATCGTGGCGCGCGCACATGCCAGCAGCAGAAGCAAAACAGTTATTTCGCATATATATTTTACAAGAACGGCGAAAACCACCCAGCACAAACATAAGAGCTTAACATCTCATCTTTCGCGGACATCTTGCTTACAAGAAGAACCAGATGAGCACGGACAGGGAAAGTGGGAGGGGAAACAAGAGGGCAAGAGTGACAAGACACCATCTTTCGCGGATGGTGGCTAAGTTCATCTAAGAACATAAGAGGAAAAAGGATGAAACAAAATGCTGAAACTACACTCCCTCACAAAAGTCCGGATGTGTAATACATGTTGTGCATATACGCTAGTCAAGAGCACGTGCCCCTCTCACGACTTCAAGCACGGCGACACCCAAGTGACATCCCGCCGTTGAAGAGCCGGGGAGTATCAAGCATTCAGCCGTCATTTAGCGATAATATGGTACTTTCGTTATTACAATGAGTGTATGGAATAGGACGAGTTTGTCGGATTTAGCCCAAAAACTTCCAAGAAAACGGTTCAATTACACACGCAGTCCCGAGCACCACACGCGAGCATTGCGCAAGCGCTCATACCAAGCTATATATTGCTCATTGGACTCCATACCCCTGTCTTTCAGGACTTAATGGCAGTTTGCATGTCAAGGGCTACCTGTTGACACAAATATTCTATGTTCTTGCTTGCTTTTGCTAATGAAGGTGGAGGTGCTCATGGAAAGGGATGGAAAATGTCTAATTGTTAGTCTTTAGTTGTAGTAAATTGTGACTATACAAAGGAATTGATTGAAGGTTTTGTCACCTCCCTCAGTTGCTCTAGGCTTAAATAGCTCCAACCTAGCTAAGTAGCGCTTGTTCTCGCTTGGTCCTCGTTCCAAACGCTAGGGCTATGGTAAATGTTTGAATCGGACTAGTGACGCGGCTTGTCTGTCTTTGTAAACCATACCACCGCGTCATGTTGCTAGTTAACCTAACTATGCGTACATGTACATATTGGGAGGTACAGGTAATACATTACGACAGATCAGTGCCTCGAGCTAAATTGCATTGGTGACGTAATCGTGTAGTGCGTCCTTCCATGGAAAAGTACGGATTAGTGAGCGACGAGTACTTGTACGAGTCATGTAATGTATTGTTTCAAAAGACAATACTCGTCACAGACTTCCTAGAGGGGGTTCATTCGGAGGCGTGGATGCCGTGTTGAATGCACGAGGCTTCGTTTGCGGGTATGTGATAATGAATGGAGCACTAGAGTTAACGTTACCGGTTTAGGCATTGCATTGGGAAAACAACCGAGTAAAACCCCGCATGATGTAGTTTTTGTTAACTAGCGGAGCACTCTTCAAGTGCGTGAGGGCGGTTGGCCTTGGTAAGGTCGAGGTGGGCGAAGTCGATTTGCCCTTTTGGGATGCATCATGGTTTCGGTATACCGTCAACATAACTGCGTAGGTGGTGGTATTTGGAATGCTTGGGGCATGTGCTTGTACCACCCACAACCAACCCACGTGTAGCACACGTAGGGCATTATTGGCTCTTTAGTAAAACAATGAGAATGAAGAGTGGGTGAACATATATTGCCAAGCCCCGCATATATTGCCATATAAGGCTATCCATCTCGACGGGTGTTACTTTGTCGTGAGGCTCAACTTTGCATGAATATTGTATAAAATGACACAATTGAGAAAATATTCATATTTGGGTTTTGTGGCACCTTGGATAGGTCCGTTCGGCGCGCAATACAAGGGCGCGTCCAATGGCACCTTTTTCAAATAATTAACTTCCAACCGTTGAAAATGTTTGGCCGAACGCAGCTTGCCGTTGGCCCTTGCTTTGGGTTGTGCGGATATTGGTGGTAAGTCTACATACGCGATTTCATGGGTTTCATGCTCCACATCAACATGCCCATTAGCCCCTCCTCCGGCGTTGTTGCATCATATTTGCACGATCATCGCACGCCTATTCGTATTGCGCCATTTTCAGCCCGCTGCTTCTTTCATGTAGCCGGCACGGTGACTATTTGAAAGAGCGTGTCCCACGGGTGCGGGCGCGGAAACCCCGCGCACACAAGCCCTATGGTGCTAGAACTTCCCCCTTATTTGATGGTGCAATCCTTCCTCGGAGGCAAAGCACTATTGCTTAGGAGCTTTAAAGATTTGTCAACAAATTCGATGCATGATGACATCTTCTTATGCAAAGAAACGAAATTTGTTCACGAATGTTCATGAGTCCATATAGGAGTCTGTTAATACAAATAAATTTGAGCATCGTCCACATAACCGTGCGCATGTCGGCAGCGCCGCGGCGGCAACCCCGGGGGTGGTTGCGCTTACAAGCCCGTCGAGACTCGTCCCCAACTCCTCGTGGTGGGCGTTGGTAAGCCTACATAGGGGATCGAGAAGAAAGAGATCGGCATACTTTACAATATGTCTCCGCTCAGCAGCGCGAATTGGAGCTGGCTTGTAGCTTTGTAGATGGCTTGTCGCTGAGTTTCTAGCGAATATGTAGTAACGTGGAAGCACTACTGGTGAAACGCGCGATCTCCCAGTCATTGCGAGGACTATCATTCCTCATAGAACTATCTAGAAAGGAACTATCTAGAAGAGATACTGCTAGTAACTCTGTATTGTCCGGGAAACTACGGTTATACAATGGTATATACGCATACACACACCTAGACAAGCACACACACACACACACACACACACACACCTAAACATGCACACACACACCCTTACACATACCTACACACGTACACACACACGCATACACACACCTACACAAGCTTTCCATGATACGCTGATACTCTTCTATACACAACGTTGACATTTTGTGCGTCCATGAATAAGTTAAAAAAGGGCGTTGGTACGAGGACTGTCCGGTGGTTGGATTATATGTGCTCTTACATGTTCACCATGTACGATGTCTAGCATTGCGATGAACGTATATCTACACAGTCCGAATACATAGTTAGGAGCAACATGAGTAAACATTGAAGCCAACGCGCAGAGAGGCAATCGTTGGCCAGATGACCACAATGTTAGCATATCATTAGCATTGCGTGATTGGAGGGGAAGGTGTGGTAAATGAGTATGTTGAACCTTCGACAACCAGACAGTTTTGCTGATATGGTGCACGTGACACAAGGGGTGCCGTCGGTATCTTTACCAGTCGAGACGACCTAGGGAAACAAAACGCAATAATATTTACTTGAATGTTCTGGAATAGCCCAAGATATGCATCGGTGATGGGGTGTTCCATTGACACTATCCTTGCCGTGTCAGCAATATGCACGTCGATATCAGCGAAACTTTATGTTGAAAGGGTGGATACCGTCAACATCGCGAATGTGTGCGAAATAATTGCTCGACCGCGTAGCCACAATCGTCAATCAATTATTTTCATACCGTCAAAAACGTATGTCAGGCTTCGGTGGTATTAAAAATTCATTGAAATTTCGCGGCATCCATGTCAAAAACGCATATTCAAAGCACCGATGCCGTCATCACCGACAGTGCTCAGCCCGCTTGCTTTGCCACGCGGCTTTCGGACCACACCACTTCACAACACCACACAGTGTCGATGTACCCCATGGCGCGCATGTTGGTCGCTAGCTCTCATTCAGGACGTCACTGGCATTCGCAGGAAAGATTTCTGCTTAGGGTTTTTGTGTATTCTATGGTCGGGAAGGTTGCACCAATGCAATGACACAACACTGGCAGCCGGAGGGTGTGTGGGCAAAGCGAGTCCGTGCTGTGGACCATATGGCTGGCCATGAGAAAGGCACATCGCCACACTACCGTGATATATAAAACACATCGCATAGAGGTTAAAGGGTCATTCCGTTCCAGCAGCGATGACAAGCCTTGCTCCCACTGCCATTAAGATTCGCCATATTAAATAATATGTTATACCCGTTGCCGCTGTTGTACTTCCTTACGCAAGCCCACGATTGCATCCTCCAGAGACAACCCCCTGTCTCACACCGCTGCTCCACCCACCCTTCGCGACTGAACCGTCCGCTTCCGCCGGGACGACTTTCGCGACCGCACTCCGGCGGCCGGGCGAAGGGGGACCCTGAAAGCCAGCGGCGGCAGCGGTACCTTCACTCCATCCGGAACGACCTGCACTCGCAGCTCCGCTCTCTCCGCATCGCTCTGACGCGCGAGCACGGAAAGTTCCTCCCTCAATGTCCGCGGATACGGCGATCCAACGGAAACGACACTGCCGTTGTGCGCAACCCCGTCACCGCTGCCCACAACTTCTCCCTTCTCTCCCAACTGCTCCCCACTCCCATCACCGGCCCTGGAAACCCGGTTGGGACCCCTCTTATCTTTTGCTGCCGTTATGGGAGAGCAGCCGTTTTTCTGCAGCCGCTGAAGGTACGCCACGAGCGTGCCATGCCGCATCATCTGACTCACGAGCGGGTGCCACTTCCGTCGCCTGTGCTCAATGAGACAGGAAAGGATTAGGGTTGGCTACGAGTTGTGGCGAGTCTGACTCGACTCGCCTCACCTCCCACCCGTCCTAAGCCCAACTTTACAACTGGCAAATGCAGAGGGCCCATAGCAGTGGGAGCGGTTCACTTTGGAAAGGAAGGGTGCGCGCACACGCGCGCGAGCGTGTTTGTGTGTGTCTCTTTGTGTGTGTGTGTGTGTGTATTTGTGTGTGCATGTTTATGCGCGCGTTTTCGTTCGTGTGTGTATTTGTGTTTGTGTATGCGTGTGTACTTGTGCCTTGCGTGTTTGTGTGTGTGTGGCTTTGTGTGTGTGTGTGTGTGTGCGCGCGCGCGTGCGTGTGCGTTCTGGTGTGAATTTGTGCTTGTGTATGTTTGTGTACTTGAGCTTCGTGGATGTGGGTGTAGCCTTGTGTGTGCGTGTGTGTGTATATGTGCGTGTGTGCGTGTGTGTGTGTGTGTGTGTGTGTGCGTAGGTCTCTGTATGTGTGTGTATAGGTATTAAAGTGTGCATGTAGGTGTGAAACTAAACTTCAGCCTCCCCACACACACATAGCTGCGAGACGTCGGGTACGGGGACGTGAGGGAGGCCATGAGGATTTGTTTCACCTGCCGTGCTTGTCAAACTGCATAAGCTCCCCGAGCGTGACCCACCTCAGCTTCTCGGTACCCTGGCCTCCCCAGCAAGCATATCCTTGCGCAAGCCAGAGACAGAAGCGGAGTGGGAGGTCCTGGTAGCCCTACGAGTGGGCCAAGGCAAACAGGCGAGAGGGGGAGGAAATGATCTGGCATTCACATGAGCCATTGAGACGAGGAGCGAGGGTGGGGTGAGGTGAGGTGGAAAGAAGGGGTGGCGAGGGAGTTATGCGCGCCTTTAGGTGCACCACGTAAGTGACGTATCTCCCGTTGGGTTCCCACACCGCAGCGGGCAGCACCTCCGGGCTCGCCACCAGCCCGCCCGTCTCTTCGTAGAGCTCGCGCTTGGCCGTCTCCGTGGACATATTACGATCCGTCTTACAACGCTTCCCACCTGCCCACACACGACACACCTTAGCCTCCTCCTCGTCACTGGCTGTGTTCGCGAGAAAGAGGAAGGTATGCAGTTGCGCACGAGGATGGCCACACCTAAAACGCCCCAGAAATCTCCCCTCCTTGTCACTTGGTATCCAAGCAGCACCACAAGCTGCCCGTCCTCAAGATAATCATACGGCAGCACACCTGCACGTCCGCAGCGCGAGCAAGACCACCCCTACCAGATCACTTCCCCAACCAGGTGTGTGGTGGTTTGACACTGCACAGCCTTCACACGCTAGGTGAGTGAAATGGGGGGGGGGAGGAGCTAGGCGCCACCTGCAGCGCAATACGTCAGGTGCTCTGCCGCCTTTAGCTTTCCTCTAACGTAGGGACCAGCGTTGCTGCGCAGCGGAGGTGGGTGAGCGGGGCCGCCGACCCCCTGACCGCCTCCGTCCTTCCCCCGCTGGGGGTTCGTCCTCTCATTCGCTGCCGCCCCGCCCACCGCCCCAGCCAGATCCCTCAGCTCCCTTTCCACAGAACTCTGAACCGCCCGACCCCGCGACGCCGCCTCGCCAGCTACCGTCGCGGCGGCCGCGCGAGCTTTTGCACGCTTCCTCGACGTCGACAGCTGCGCGAACCCCTTCCCCTTCGTCCCCTCCGCCCTACCGCCGCCTCCACCCCTCGCTCCCCTCTTCGAGCCCGAGGCACCACCCTCGCCAGCCCTTTTCGCCCCCTCT
>JAPMLY010003356.1:0-20700 GCA_026401115.1 Tetraselmis chui | reverse complement strand
ACCGCATGGACCACGCAGCCACCATCTGGCCTCTCCTCCCCGCCAAAAAAAACCTGTCCACCCCAGGCGGCCCTCGACCCTACTTGGCTCACTAAAAAACAAGCAAACACATTCTAAAACTCCGCCGATGTAGTACGCGCAACGGCCCCCTCCCCCTCGCCCAAGCCCTCTTAAGTACGACCGAATATCTCACCCCTGTCGCCATCAAACAACAGTGCCATGCACGCATACGCCACCTACTACGTGCTACCACCACGGATAAATTAAGAGAAATAAAAACGCGCGCCAACACGGCTTACGACGCCTGTCCGAAATCCTCCCATCGCCGCTTGAAAATCACGAGCGGACTCCCCCCCCCCCCTAGCGCGACCTCGACCCTCCATAGAATCACCAGATAAAACTACATCGACCTCTCCCACCGACGTCCTAGCGGTGGTACACTCACACTTCGACGCCGAGCTCAGCCGCGCCACCCCGCCCGACCTACCCATACCCCCGTGGGAACTCCCGGATAACCCCGACAACTTCACCATCGAACCCCGCGGGGACCCCTCCCTCACCCTTGCCGACATGATAACCCGCGACACCTTCGATAAAACCATTCACTCGCTCGGCACGGGCAAAGCCCCCGGCCCCGACGGTATCCCTAACGACATCATAAATTCCTACCCCCGGCGACCCGCTCCGCCCTCTTCTCTCTCCTCTCCCTCCTCGCCCACAAATCCTACACCCCTCTTGAATGGTGCCACAGCACAACATGCATGCTACACAAGAAAGGTGACCCCACCCTCTTGGACAACTACCGCCCCATCGCCCTCATGAATAGCCTCCTTAAGCTTTGGACCGCACTAATCAGAGATGCAGGCTCGAAATACGCCGAAACCCATGGCATTCTCACCGACCAACAAGATGGCTTCCGACAACACCGCAGCATCCACGACGCACTATCATCCATCATCATGACGATGGAGGACGTAAAACTTCACAAAAAAGACATCTACGTCATGTACGCGGACTTCAAGGGCGCCTTTAATGCAGCAAACCACCGCATCATGTTCAAACACATGCGACAACTCGGTATGCCCTCCACCTTTGTCGACACCTGCGAACACCTCTACGGGGTCTCATCCACCGACTACATTACCCCATATCGCCCCACCCCCTCCATCAACATAAATCGGGGAACCCTACAGGGGGACACTCTCTCCCCATATCTACTTACCCTCTTCTTGGAACCCTTCCTTCGCTAGCTCTTGGTGGGCAGCCGGGGTTATCGTCCAGCCCCCCCCGCCACTAACGTCGACCCCACAGAACCCACAGCCACCTACCCTTGACACGGCTTCGCCGACGACTTCAGCCTCGCCACGGGCTCGACCCCCAACATGACCATCCAACTCCGGAAACTCTCCCTCTTCAGCGCCTACACATGTATGGCCGTCAACATCCGCAAATGTTGCATCACCGGCGCCCTCTGGCGCTCATGCATTGCCCTCTCCCTTGCCAACATCACCATGCTCGCCTCCCGACTTCAATCTCAGTTCATCACCATCAACTCAGCCCCTGCCCCCATACCTTCCATAGGCCCCTCGGATACATACCGCGTCCTGGGGGTTGAACTCAACACCTCCCTCACCTTCACCAAGCACTGGCACGAACTAAGACGTACAACCGCATCCCTCATCACCGCTCTCTCCACCTCCCCACTAACTCAATCCGGCAGACTTCGCGTCATACGAGGCCTCCTAATCGGCAAGCACTTCACCCTCCAACTCGGTCTCTTCAGCGACTCCCAACTCGACATCCTCGACGGCCAAATCTGCCGAGCACTCCGCTCCGCCGTCTCCTCGGTGCGTAACCTTCCCCGCACCGCCCTCCACCGCCGTAACCTTAGACCTCGGCTACGGCCTCCCCTCCCTCAAAGCCCACGCCGCACAACTCACAGTCTGCCACCTCCATAAAATCATGAACAACCCTGGATATAGAGGCCACATGGCCCGAGCACACATTCGCACAATATCCACCACACACTCCCACTGGCCCACTGAATCCATCATGACAGGCAGCTCCTCCCCACCCACACTCCGATGCCTAGTACGGGCCCAACGCGACGCGGGCACGTTGTTCCACAACATTCCTCCACTCTCCCTCACCAACCCTATTGCCTCCACACTCCGCGCCCACTTCACCAGACAAGACAACACCCTCCTCGCCTCACTCAAAGACAGAGCCACACACATCACCGACCCTCACACATACAAACAAGCATACTGCGAATTCTCTCCCCGCAAAACACACGCCTCCCTCCTCCCCCGCCTCACCCCCCTCTGGAAAAATAACATAACCACATGGCCGCAACTCCTCCTCCGAGCCACCTCATCCTCCTTCATCCTCAAATCCTGCAAATCCATCTCCACATTCACGTGGTCCACCACCCCACTTACAGTCCCCATTCGACTTCTCGCCGCAATCCTCACCGAACCCCTCGATACTATCCACAACCGCCTGCCCGTCACACACCTCACCCCCAAACACGCATCCCCCCCCCCCCCCCCCCCCCACCACTATCCACCCCTCATGGACCCCCCTCCTTACCCCACACCTCCCCCGCTCCCCCCCCCCCACCCTCTCATCCGGCATCCACACCTCCCACACCAAAACCTCCCCCCACACGGCACCGACCACACACATAGACACAGAATACCTCACCCCCTCAGACCACCACTACCCCCCCTGCGCCGTTACGCGCATCATTTCCAAACACAAGGACACAGAATACGGCCAAACCAAGTACATGGTAGAATGGGCCTCATAACACCTCACGGAATGGGACATACAACTCCAACTCGACGGCGGCTTCCGCCTCATCTCCTCCACCCCCACATCGGTATGCCTCCACACCCCCTCCTGTTGTAAGTAATACCGTATACGTAGTAGTTGCAGATAGCTAATGTAAGCTACTCTAGGTATGATTAGTACATGTCTAGATCGGACATACCGATAAACTGTTTGACTCGGTACAGAGCTGTCGCTAGGCTACAGCTCTCTCACTTCTGTTGTCCCGACACCACGCATGTAGGCTGGTTGTCGCCGTAACTGTTCCGTTTGCGGGACTGTGACTGTAACTACGTTTGCGTAAGTTATCTTCCACACTAACTGTGTTTGCATGGTTCAATAGGTTATGGGCCCCCGCCTCACGTCACTCACGCGCGACAACCTGGTTCGGCGAGCTGCGATCGACAGCTCTCCCGCAGAAGGCAAGTTTAACTAGACACCTAGTACTTTCAACTTGTAGTCGGCGGTATCGCCAGTATAAACTGCAATTTAAAAACCCGCCACCACCACTCTTAAGTCAGCCACCCGACGGAGATAGCCAGCCACCCACACCGACGCACTCGTCGTCTGTGGACAGGGTGCACACAGGTCCAAGCTGGAGAACGGGGGGGCGCACCATCGGGTGAATACGCATCCACAGGTTGCACGCCAGCCGTAGCTTACCTTTTTATTTTTATATTATCCTAGCGACTCAGCCACCAGCGCAGCGCTCCACCTGTCATGGCCTTGGCCTCGACTTGTGCCCCACATTGGGTGGAGGATACAGAGAAGGTGCACTGAGACACCCCGGGGCTACAAGCCGAGGGGTCGGCGGGCATCAGGCCGTCTCTTTGCAAACCGATGTTAGGCACGAGTCCGGCTAGCGGTTTTTACCGCTGCCTGTTTTTATCCAGCTCTTTCTTTTTCGCCCTCTGTCGAAATGGCGCCGAAAACTCCGCCTGTTTCACCTCCTGACTCCCCTGACTCAGGCTCTCGACAGAGCAACCTCGATCACCCCCCGGATACTCTCGCGCTGCTCGTTGCGCAAGTGGCGCGCTTAACAGCTCGTCTCGACTCGCAGTCGGCCGAGGCTGCTGCTGTTGCTGCTGCGGGTGCTAATCCGCACCCCCCTGTAGCTCAGCGCCGCCACGATGCTCAGCTCGAACCCGTCCGGGACAGCCACGACGTGCACACCCTCCCCCTGCTTGCACATCCCCAGCATGGATACGTCCCCCCGGACGCAGAAACAGTCTTCGCTGCTGCTACTCCTGCAGCTCCTGTTGGCGACCCCGCAGTCGCACAGCGCCGTCACGATGCGCCCCGCGAGCCCCCGCGTGCCGATGCGCACCACGACCCCTCGCGTCACGCCCTCCAGGTTGATCACCTCCCACCACCTCCTCCCTTCCCCCCCGCTGGATATGCCTTTCACCACCCCAGCCCTCACATCCCGGAGGCGCCCTCTACCCTCGTCCCCCCCTACCGTGACCACCCGCCCTCGTACGGCCCGCCGCGTCCCATGGCCGGCCGTTCTCCCTTTCCCGGTGGCCCACCTCCTCCCTTTCATGGCCGGCACTCTCCCCCAGTCCAACATGGCGACCCCGCCACCCGTGGCCGTCGTCGCCCCACTATTGACCCGGTGGTCATCGGCCGGGCGGCACACGAAGCCCCCGGCTTCGACAAGGACGCCCTCAACCGGTCCATGAAGATGTCGGTCCCCGTCATGGGCCCGACCACGGACTTTAAGCAATGGAAGAGGACCTTCCTTAATTTCCTCTCCATCAAGGCCGCATACCTCATTCCACAGCTGGCCATACGCGACTCCGGCGTTTGGCTCGACGAACCAGCACAGCACTACGCCTACACGCTGCTTCTCCATGCAGCCAGCGCGAATCAGCGCGCTGACCAAGCGATGAAATGCGTTTCTCCAGCCCGCCCTGACTGCGCCGCTGCCGCGTGGGACATCCTGTGTGAACGCCTCGACTGCCGGTCTTTTGCTCGCTCCTTGTCCCTCCTGGACAACCTGACGGTCAGACAGCGCCCTGGTCAGTCACTCAGTGACTATGTCCACTACATGCGCCAGACCTTTGACGACTACAACGACACATGCCAATTAGTTGATGGCTCCGTTGCCATCCACCCCCACCACCTCGGTCTCCTCATGCTGCGCGGTATTTCCAACAGCGGCCCACACGGTCAGGCGAAGCAATGCGTCATCAACGCCTTTGACACGGACTACATCATGTCGGCTGATGAAGTGATGGCTAGCATTCTCCACCTCGCGCACAACATGGACGACGACCCTGCCCCGGACACACCCGCTCCGGCCATATCACCCCCTCCCATCTCCGCGTTCGTCGCTGCGGGCCGCGGCTCGCACAGCGGTCGAGGCCCATCACACCGTAACCCTCGCGGCCATCGACCCAACAAGTGTGGCGTTTGTGGCAGCCTCAACCATCTCATGTCCGCCTGCACTGCCACGGATGACGCTATCCTTAAGTGGAATCTCGCCAAGCGTAGGATGACAGTCCAGAAGTACGGCGCCGCCGACGGCACCCCCTCTGCTCACGCTGCGCTGCTGAGCGACGTCCCTGCCGACGACGCCCCCGCCGATGACACCGACTGCCTACCCACCCTCGAGGACTGCGCTGATGACTACGATGACGACGAGGTGAGTGTCCCATTCAGCTCTGTGGCATTCTCCTCTTCCCTCGCCCCGGGTCGTAACCTGTCACAGTTTTGGGTCGTTGATTCCGCCTGCTCGATTAACCTCACCGCGTTCCGAGATGACTTCGTGAAATTCACGCCCCCCTCCGCTCCCTCTCGCGTGGGCGGTGTCGGCGTTGACGTTAAGGGCAGTGGCTCAGTGCGGATTTCTGTCAGACTTGCCTCTGGCCAGCTCATTCACCGCACTGTGTATGCACTCTACACCCCTGACCTATCATCTCGCTCCGCACAGCGTATCGGCAGACTACTTAGTGTCAGCTGGATGCAAACTCACAGCGGATGTGAATTCATCTTCCCCTCCAACTCTGACACTGGTTTGCTTTTGGTACCCACAGGCATGGGTGTGCTAGAACCGTCCGGAAACGGTCTCTACCTCCTTCCCCACCAGCCGGACCTCCCTTCCAGCCCATCCGCACCGGCGGAACTTGACGCCTCACCTCAAGTTGCCCTCACTGCCCAGTGTGATCCCGTCCTGTGGCACCGTCGGTTTGGCCACCTCAACATGCACAGCCTTCAGGCCCAGCATAATCACGGTGTCCCGACTAGCCATGTGTTAGCTAGCGTTGTAACCAAAGTTTCTTGCGACTCTTGCTTACTTCACAAAGCCACAGCTGCACCACGCAACACAGCCGCTTGCGCGAAGCCATCCCACCCCCTCCTCAACCTGTCCGCTGACCTCTGGGGCCCGGTCAATGTCCCCTCCCCACATGGCCTCCGTTACTGCTTGCTCGTCATCGACCACCACACCAACTACATGTGGGTGCGGTTCCTTAAGTCTAAAGACGACGCATGTTCGGAATTGGAAACCATCCTCTTGGACATCAAACACTTGCATGCCCGCCATCACTCCAAGACGGGCGCGTTCGCACCGGTCCTCAAGTTTGACTCTGACTCTGTGTTTGAAGCTGCTGCCACTCGCCGTATGTGCGCACACCTCGGCGTCGGGGTGCAGTTCTCTGCCCCATACGCCCACCACATGCTCGGCAAGGCCGAACGTCCCTGGCGCACTATCCGGGACAATGCATCGGCGATGCTCCACAACATGGCCGTTCCCAACTCCATGTGGTCGTGCGCTGTCAGCACTGTTGTGTACCTTCGCAACCGCACGTACAGTCGCTCGGTCGGACCTAATGGGGGCGTCCCCCTCACACTCCTTACGTCGTCGGTGCCGTACATGTTGTCTTTCATGAAGACACACCAGGCTTCGACACACAACCCTCCGTCGACTCGGCCATCACCGACTCTTCGGAAGACGTACCCGCAGACTCACCCCTGTCCCACCCCATTGACCTCACATTCCCCACACCCCTACCCCCCCCCGGCAGCCCCTCGCCATGCTCGGCTCCGCTCCCACCCCATTCGCTACGGCGATATGGTTGCCCACTTGTCCGACTACCCACCAACCCTCGTAACGGCGTGTTGTGATCCTGAACAAGGCAAAGCTCAAGAGGACATCTTTGAGCACCCTCACGTCCCCGACCTTGTCACTGGTCCCCCACACACCTGCCGGCACGTCCCCTACTGCCATCGCCCTCCTCTCCGCCCGAGAGTGTGTGGAACCAAAATCCTACCGGGCTGCGCTGGACAGCGCCCAAGCCCCCCAATGGCAAGCCGGTATGCAACAGGAGTATTCCTCCCTCATCAGCAACGGCACGTGGGACCTTGTGGACCTCCCCCAAGGCCGCATGGTCGTTAACAACATGTGGATCTTCAAAGTCAAGTCGGATACAACCGGCGACGTCTCCCGCTTCAAAGCGCGGTTCGTCGCCAAGGGGTGCAGTCAACGCGATGGACTGGACTACACGGAGACCTTCTCCCCGGTCATCCGCATGGCCAGCCTGCGTCTCTTCCTAACCATCGCAGCCGCCCGCGACCTTGAACTCTGCCAGCTTGACATCAACACAACGTTTCTCTACGCCCCCATCCGGGAGGATGTGTACATCCGCCAGCCCCTCGGCTTCACCGATGGAACGTCCAAGGTTTGTCACCTCAAGCGTTGCCTCTACGGCCTTAAGCAGTCCCCCCGCGAGTTCAACATGCTACTTCGTGCGTGGCTCGTCGACCATGGATGGCAACAATGCGTCTCCGACCCGTGCATCTACATCTTTCGCACCGGCCACGTCTTCGCCATGATCGCCTTGTACGTCGATGACATTCCCGCGGCCTGCAATGATGCCACCTTGCTCGCATCGTTCAAAGCCCAACTCGGAGCACGGTTCAAGATCAAGGACCTAGGCGACCTCTCCCAACTCCTCGGCATGCACATTACCCGCGATCGCTCCACGCGCACAATCTCGCTGGACCAGTCCAAGTACCTGCGCGACATCCTCGCCAAGTACGGCATGTCCGACTCTAAGCCGTCGTCCCTTCCGATGGACCCGGGCTTCCTCGCCGGCCTTGCACACTTGAACTCGCCCTCTCTCATAGGAGTGGCCAAGGACGTCTACCCCAGCCTCCTGGGCAGCCTCCAGTACGCCGCCGTTTGTACACGCCCCGATGTCTCCACGGCGTTGAGCATCCTCGGCTCTGCCCAAGCCTCGCCCACCGAGGCACACTTGCAGGCTCTGAAAAAGGTCCTCCGCTACCTCCATGGCACTATCGACATGCGCCTGACGTTGGGGGGGGCATGGACCACAGCCTCCAACTCACAGGCTTTGCCGACGCTGATTGGGCCAACGACAGCAGCACCCGCAAGTCTCGCTCCGGCTATCTCTTCACCCTCGGACGCGGGCCAATCAGTTACAAGTCCAAACAACAGACTTGTGTGGCTCAATCCACGTGTGAAGCCGAGTACTACTCTGCGGCCGACGCCACCAAGGAGGGACTCCACCTCCGACAACTCATGGGGGAAATCTTCAACTCCCCCATCACCAAAACCACCACCATCTGGGAGGACAACCAAAGCGCCATTGCATACTCCCAGAATGCCTTGGTCAGCGAGAAGACTAAGCACATCGGTCTGAAGTGGCACTTCCTCAAAGACCACGTGGAGCAGGGAACCATCAAGTTGAGGTACCTCCCCACTGACCAGATGGTGGCTGACATGCTCACCAAACCCCTCCCAGGACCTGCACTAGCAAGACACCGAAGTGCGATCCTTGGAGGACAAGACCCAATGCAACGCTTCATCCCGTAGCTACCTTCAGGGGGAGTGTTGTAAGTAATACCGTATACGTATTAGTTGCAGATAGCTATTGTAAGCTACTCTAGATATGATAAGTACATGTCTAGATCGGACATACCGATAAATTGTTTGACTCGGTACAGAGCTGTCGCTAGGCTACAGCTCTCTCACTTATGTTGTCCCGACACCACGCAAATAGGTTGGTTGTCGCCGTAACTGTTCCGTTTGCGGGACTGTGACTGTAACTACGTTTGCGTAAGTTATCTTCCACACTAACTGTGTTTGCATGGCTCAATACCTCCCCCACCGACTGCTCCATCTCTCACAACCCGTTGCACACATACCCCACCCCCACGTGTTGCACATGCCCGCACTTTGCCGTCCACTCCCATTGCCGCCCCGCTCAAGGACCGGCCACTTGGCAGTGCGAGTGGTGTGCTCGAGGCCAACAGCACGACCTCACCTGCCTCCACGAGGTCCAATGGGCCCCTTGCCTACGATTACACGACACCATCAGTGAGACCCCCTCCGGCCCCACCGCCCTCACCGCATTTAACTCCGGATACGTCCCCTCCACGACACCCATCCTACCCGAACCCGGACCCCCTCCATGGACGCACCCCCTCATCACGTTCAATCACGACCCCATCCACCCCGACCTCGACATGCTCCCCACCGGCGAAATTGCCACTCACGCGCACCCATCACTACACGACACCACTGTACTAGGCACCCCCGACGGCCGCGCGGTCACCACCCTCAACGGCCCCCGCGTCCGCCACCTATTTCATCTCTTCCGCCCCGACCTCTCGTAGCACACGTTCGAAGAGGATGTCTACCACCTCCTCACTCGTCTAGGCTCCCGCTCAGAAATCCACTCACCCACAACTGCCACCACCACCCGTAACAGATGGGCCACTAGAGAGGACCTCCTCACAGCACTCCGCCACACATTCCACATCCAGACATAACTATACTCACACCCCCTCAACAAATCACTCCACTCTCACATCTACCACTCACCATACCCCGAAGACATAGTATTCTTGTCCAGCGGCAGAAATGACCCACACACATGCCACGGCACCAACATCGCCAACCCAAATTACGACCACGAATGCATGCGCCGTGCAATGGAACATGCAATCACTAGCGCAAACCTCACAGCCGCTCACACACCCAGCGCAACCATCCTCATACTCCCCCGATGGGAACACACACCGTACCGCCACTCCAAATACATCAACTCCCCATACACCCACCACCTCTACACCCTTCCCAATGACGCAAACACCTTCCTACCCCCCGACCAACACACATGCCACCCCACCCCTACCCCATTCGGTACTCGCTGGATGGTCCACATCTACCTCGTCGCCAACCCCTTCGCACTCTCCAACCTACCCTCACACACAGCCATGACCGCACAACACAACACCCTCGAGTCTATCTACGACACGCACCTCCCCACCCCACCATCACCATCCCACCTCCACACCTCATCGACACCTACTAACCACACTCCGCAGGCATCTACCATCTCCCACCCAATCCCACCCACCCCCTTACCTACCCCCTCCAGAAACGCATGAAACTAACATACTCCCCCACCAGAGGAAATCTTGCTTGGAAATGGGAGGACTTTGTATACACATACGGTTCCAAGAAGGGAGGCACCTCCCCCCTAGGAGCAGCCGCCACCCACCCCGCCTCGGAAACCCGTATCAAAATTTTGGTGACCTCTACCCCTCCCTCACACACCATCAAGCGCGCTGAATTAGCAGGCATAGACATAGGCCTTCAACTAGGCCACACCCACCTCCTTACAGACAATGCATACTCTCTCCGCCTCATACAAGGCTACTTAAACTGCCCATCCGCTTACCGCCACAACATCCACCGCGACACACTCCTTTCCATCACACACACCCTCAAAGCATGCTGCGACGCAGGCATCCGCACACACCTCGGCAAAATTAAAGCATACAACCACTCACTAGGAGACGACCTCGCACACACTAGCTAACCAAGTTGCAGACGGACACCCACCCGACACAACATACACCACAGGTTCAGACGTGTCGATAGGCCACTGGACCTCGCCATACACCCTCATTCCACAAACCCTAGGGAAAACCATACCCTACATGTACACCAACCTCAAAACAGACGCTCACTCCCACAGCACCAAACACACACACACACACACACACCTCTCACAAACATCCAAACACGGTGCCCTCCTCGCCCGCGCCGCGGAGGACGGCGCGGACTTCACTTTTCACAAGAAACACATAACACTCACCAACATCCAATTCACCCACAAACAAGAATTCATGTGGGGAGTCCACAACACCCGCCTCCTCAAACACAACCCCACCCTGCGCTGCCCTATGTGTGGCCAATTCACTAGCAACGGCCACATGGCCGGTAACTGCCCAACCATGTATGTCTTAAGACATGACCGCCACAACATCGCGCTACAACTCCTACTCTCCCTCATGGAACGTCACAACGGCGGACGATGGGAAACAATAACGGCAGAATTCGGTAATAAACCCATCAAATCATTCACTCCCCCCACATCCACCCACCACCCCCCTGACTGCCATCCGCCTCACCCCACCCACATGCCCACCCGCCTTATTGCTGTTGACGAAGGTCTCTCGCCCGACTCCCTAACCTCGTGCCCCGCCGTCCCCCCCCCCTCCCCCGAGATTCTCCCCCCCGCGCTACGACCCCCCGCGCACAAACCCGCTTTTATCCGCCTCCTCGAACCTCGATTCGTCGGTCACACAAACGGTCGCCGCCGATACTCATCCATTAAAAAGATTCAAATAGGAGAGTGGAAATACTGCACGGACCACAACCTCTCCCAAAGAGCCCAACTTATACGTGCCAAATACACACCCCTCGCAAATTCCATCCGCATGCACTGGCCATGTACCGATGTAGACATCCTCCCCATCGTCATGAGCCGCACGGGTACACCGCACTCATCCACCATCGTCAGTCTCACCTATCTACTCACACTCCGCACAGACCCTCCTGACAATCTCATCTCCAAAGCACGACTCGACACGTCCCGCATCCTTGCACAACTCCACACGCACACTTTCCAATGCCTACACCATCTCTTACTTGCATACCGCATCAAATCCCACACGAACTCTCGCCGCGCCTCCACACAATGCACCTTCGCATGCCCCTAATTGCACGCAGCCATCACCCCGCATCGCACCCTCCCCGGGGGGGAGTAAAATCCCCGGACACCCTTGGAGAGGTTGGATTAAGGCGGTTAACGGTCTAGCCCTGACTTGTAAGTTTCATGTATGGCATAGTTGGGAGGGCCCAGAGATAGCAACCGGCGCATACGGTATTGGTGTAAACCGGCGCATACGGTACATGTAATTGAAATTGAAATTGAAATTGTTCACAACATGTCCCGGCAAACTGGACCGAGTGTCGTCTCACGGGCCACTCTACTTCGCCATACATGACTTATTAGCAAGTTGGGCCCGGGTCTCTCCGACCAGGTTCATTTCTTATCGGCACACCTATCTGCAATGTGTGTCTCGACGTTCCTCGGGAGTTATATAACTGTAAGCAACCTCAGTAATTGCCACAGTCCCCCCACCTAAGCAGTAACAGCGTACTAATTTTGTAATCAAGAAAACAGATCTAAAAATAAATCCACTTGTCTAGAAATGCAAAACTAAACTGCTGCTCGACCTTCACGATGCACGGCCCGCTCCCGCCGAACCGGGGTGTCGACCGGCCTAGGCCGGTCGGCGTTCGGGAGGGACGACGGGCCAGCCTAATCTAGCTCCCGCGTGACTTCGGTCTTGCCGAAGTAGGAGGGGAAAGGCTGGCAAAAAAACCCCTCCTCGCGCGGTCGCTCGTCGATCCCGCCGCTCCATCCCGTAAACCCCGCCCCAAGGTCTTGCCGCGTCCACCGACGCGGCGGTCCTCCGTGTCGAGGTCCCCCGTCACCTCGAGGACAGGTGGGGGGGACCGAGACACACAGACATAGAAAAAACTAGCGCTCCTGCCTCCGCGCCTGAATTTTCCCCGCCCATTTCCTCGGTTTTTTCTCTGTCTGGTACCCGGGTACCTGTCGGTTTTCCGGCCTGTGGCCGTACCCTCCCCCCTCTGATCGCGCGTCCACCAAGCAGCCTTTTCTTGAGCGGGGGCCTCCGCGCTCACCCGGGCCCACGCTCAAGGACTCCTAGGAGTATGAAGGTCTGTCGGGGTAGTGGGTGTCGAAGAGGGGGGGGGGGGCAGGTCACCGTGGCCGGATCCGGCGGGCCGCGGGTGCCCGGAATTAAGCAAAACCCTCCGTGCCGGGTTTTCCGGCGGCGCCGACCCAAAGGGTCGTCGCCGCCAGATCGTGTCGCTCCTCCCATCGCGACCGTCCTCCTTGACGTCCCAGCTGACTTCTCCCCCCGGGAGATGACGCTAGACGACGTAGCGGCGCGCTAGTGAGCGCCCTTCCCTGGTGCTGCTCCCCAACTAGCTCGACGCCGGGTACGGACATTATTTTTAGTATCCTAAAAAGCCCTCCGTACAGGGCTTTTCGGCGGCGGCTGATCCTGAGGATCGCCGCCGCCTCCTGTAGCCGCTCCTCCGTCTGCGACTAGCCACCGTCCTGTGCCATGTCTTGCCTCACCCCTCGGCAAGGTTCGACCGGCACAGGGCTGGTCGATAGCTAGCGAGCGCCCTTTCCTGGCGCTGCTTCCCGGCTGGCCACCACCAGCTCCAACACCCGCCTCCCACCGCTGATCCGGCCGTACCCTCCTCGCCATCAAACGCTGCCGTAGTACATGTCCCACTCCTAAAAGTAAGGCTGTATCTAGGAGTATCTGTGCGCGAAAAAACATATCGGACGGGCCGAGCGGGAGATCTCGGCGCCGGTAGTGCACAGAAATTATTTTTTCAAAAGCCCTATGTACAGGGCTTTCCCGACAGCTGCTGATCCCACGGATCGAGCTGTCGGCCCTCTAGCCCCCTACCGTGCCAGGCCTGGCACGGCTACGGGGTTTCCAGCGCCCACCACGGGGAGGTGAGGGGATGCCGACGGGCCTGCGAGCGCACCCCCCTCCGGGGCCGCCGCCGCTGCGCCGCCGGCGGGCGCCCGGTACATGTAGTTGTAAACAATTTCAATTTCAATTGGGCGCGTAAATTTAACAATGTAGAGCGCGGTAATTCATACACAGCTTGCGGCTAAGAAGCTTTGGCTATCTGTGAAGCCGTGAAGAATTGGATATGTTAGTTTGAAGGTTGTTCCAAGTAGTTCTTTGTGATGTCGAACCACGATACACTGTGACATGTGCTCATGTAACCAACAAAGAGGCTAAACAAACGACATGCATATTACGCGCGCAATTTACAATATTCTATCGGTGGGATGGCTTTGGCCTATCGGAAGGGATCGAAGAACGAGGCTGACCCTTTGAGTCGACGTGCAGATTTTAAGTCTCAGCCATGTTTGGCTTTATTTGGGGATGGTGAGGTGCCACAGAGTTTAAATTCTCGAGTTATGTCCCAGTCGTTCAAACGTGATGACGCACCATTTACTTTGCTGACTTTGGACGTGAATGTAAACAGCTTAATAGTTTACGACCTGCAATTGTACATGGAAATTGGAGCTCAAGTTCGCCTGGGTTACACCACATACTCGTTTTATGGGGAGGAGGGTGAGTGGACGAAAGGCGGACAGCTTGTCGCCAAGGATAATTATTTCTTGCGGCATGATCGACTTTGCATTGCGGCCGACTCGGAGTTTTGACATAAACTGATGTTTGAATTACCTGCATATGGTTTTGCATTTCACCGGGGCTACGCAAATACGCAAGCTAATGCGTTTGATTGGTTTTGGTAGTGACGCGTTCGGCAAGACGTAAATGACTATTGTCACAAATGCGTTGTTTGCCGACGCGAGGAGCGAGCTGAAAAAATGTTGCTCCACATTCGCTTCTAGTTCCACTACCACGGCCACTACACATAGTTGGACTTGTTTAGATACATTTACATCTTTGTGCTAGTTTCGACAGTGCGCTAGTGGTTGTCGACCATTTAGCGAGAATGGTACATATGAGGTTACAAGAAAGGAAACTGCTAATATCTACTTACATGGAGCGTGCCGTTTACATTGACTTGCGCGTGTTGTAATGCAATTTCAACTTCAATTTGAATTTGAATTGCGCGTGTACTAGCGAGTGACATTAACCCCCTAATGAACATCAAAATTGCATTACAACGATATCCGCAAGCACGACCGACTCTTGTCTAACGGCCATCAATTACTATGCCATCTAGGACTCAAAAAAACGTTCGGGCCGGTTGCTCTTCGACCATGTACACCTATCGATACACCTCTCTCCCATATGAAATGAAATGAAATTGTTTCAACAATACCAGTATAAACCGGCTGATGTCTCTGGCCCCCCCCGCACAACGCCAGTTATTTGTGAACTTATATGTTGGAGTAGACCGTAAACCACTAATCCCAACCTCTCCATTGGCAGTGACGATACCGCCCAAAACATAAAGGTAACCAGGTATTTATTATTTTTTGATCTATACTTTTTTTTATTGGATGCAATATGAAATAAAAAAGTGTCGCTAGTCTCCACGATACGCGGCCTACTCCAGCCGCTGCGGGGTCGTTGATCAGCAAGGATGTTCAGCTTGAGCTGGTCGAGTCGAACCTGCTTGACCTCGGCTCATGTGCGACTCCGGTCGTGCCGGAGCTAGGGGGGAAAGGCGGGTGAAAAACCTCCCTCGCTCAAATCGTCGTTTGTCCCTTCTCGATCCGTGCTCAACCCCGCCCGAGGTATTAGCTGCTCCTCCCGACGCAGCACGCCACCTAGCCGAGTCTTCTCTCCTCCTTCGGGGGCTGAGAAGAGAAAATAACTAGGCTGCAGACGGTGTCCGGCTGGCTCTCCTGCCTCCGAGCCAGATTTTATCCTGTCCCCTGTCCTTGTTCCGTCTAACCTATCTAATCGCGATGTGGCCGTCCTTTGCCTCCCCCGGTGGTTTACGTTGTTAGGGGGCCGCCTTTATGAGCAGTGTGCCGTTGCAATAACCCTAGGCACACTGCCTGAGGCAGCCTATCGATAACCGGGTACCGACTAGGGAAGGGGTTGGAAGAACACATGGATCGATTCGCCGCTCCTCAAACGATGGTGGGTACGGGAATTTTTCCAAAAACCCCCCGTACCGGGCTTTTCCGGCGGCGGGTGATCCTAAGAACCTTCGCTGCCAAACCGTGCCGCTCCTCCGGCTGCGACCCACCTCCGTCCTGCGTAGCATCAGGCCTCGCCCCCAGGGGAGACTTAAGGCTCTCGCAGGGGTGGCGACTGCTAGCGAGCGCCGTGCCCTAGCGCTGCTTCCCAGCTGTCCGCCGCCATCTCAAACACCCTCGCCCCTCCGCCGATCCGTCCGTACCCTTCTTCGCCAAAAAATATTTCGCAAACGCCAACCCCTCCCCATCGTCGGGAGAGTATCTGCGAGTATTTAGTCGCGGAAAAGACATATCGGACTGGCCGAGCGGGAGATCCCTGTGCCGGTGTACGAATATTATGTTTTCCAAAAACCTCCGTACCGGGCTTCCCGACAGCTGATGATCCCGCGGATCGCAGCTGCCGGTACTTCGTTTAGCCCCCTACCGTGCCAGGCATGGCACGGCTACATGGTTACCAGCGCCCACCGCGTTGAGGTAGAGGTAGGTGCCGACGGGCCTGCGAGCGCACCCCTCTCCGGGGCCGCCGCCGCTAGCGCCGCCGGCGGGCGCCTCTCTCCCATAAGTGTGTGCCGACGTTCCTCGGAGGTTAGAACATGTAAGCAACCGCAGCAATTGCCACAGTCCCCAAGTCCAAACAGTACCAACAAAAGAATAGTTTGGTAATCAAACTAAACATACATAATAAAGTAAATCCACTTGTCAAGAAATGAAAATCAAATTGCTGCTCGACTTTCACGATGCACGGCCCGTTCCCATCGAATCGGGGCGCCGACCGGCCTAGGCCGATCGGCGTTCCAGAGGAGCGACGGTTTAGCCTAATCTAGCTCCCGCGTGACTTCAGTCTTGCCGGAGATAGGATGGAGGGGAAAGGCTAGCGAAAAAAACTCTTTACGTGGTTGCTCGTCGATACCACCGTCGCATCCCGTAAGCCCCGTCCCAAGGTCGTTGCCGCTCTTCCCGTCGCGACTTTTCTCTTTCTCGAGGTCCCCCGTCACCTCGATGAGGGCAAGTGGGGGGGAACAAGACAACTAGATAGAAAAACTAGCGCTCCTGCCAAGGAGTGGATACGAAACCTTCCGAGCAAACTTGTCCTAATTTTTTACTCCAAAACTACCATGAAATCTAGACAAATAGTACACGCATGGTCTCGGATCTACGCAGATTCGTGGATGTGAATCCTACTTTTATCAGCCGGATCCACTCCATGGCTCTTGCCGCCGTGTTGTAAGTTTTTTCCCGCTGTTTCCTCGGCTTTTCCCACTCTAGTACCCCGATACCATTTGGAAAACTAGTCAGCGACCGTACCCTTTTACCACAGCTCGCGCGTCCGTCGAGCACCCTTGTTTCGAGTGCGAGCACTAGTGCTTACCTTGGGCCCGTGGCACGTACGCTATAGTATTACGTACACATAGCGATAGCGATAGTGGGTGGCAGTAGGATAGAGCATGGTCGCCATTGCCGGATCCAAAAGACCGCGGGGGCACGGAAATCATTCGAAACCCTCCGTACATGGTCTTCGGGCGGCGGCTACTAATGGGGATTGACGCCGCTAGACCCTGTCGCGACACTCTTGTTGCATGTGTCGTGATGTCCCCCCTTGGGTCAGCTCGATGTCGACATGTTGGTCGACGAGTAGTGAGCGCCCTTCCACGGCGCTGCTTCCATGTTGTCCGCCGCCAACTCCAACACCGCCAACCCACGGCTGATCCGTCCGTACACTCCTCGCCCAAATATTTTGACGCATACATGCCACAAACCTCCAAACGGGTCGGAATATCATGAGTATACACTCGCGAAAAAATACATCTGATGAGCTGAGCGGGAGATCTTAGTGCTTCTAATGTACATATCATATTTTTAAATGCCTTCCGTACCGAGGCTTCCCGACAACCGCTGATCGCGCGGATCGCAGCCGCAGGATTCACCCCGCCTAGCCTCCAACCATGCTTTAGCCGGCATGGCTATAGGGATACTAACGCCCACCACGAGAAGGTGGGGGTGAGTGCCGCCGGGCCTGCGAATGCAGCCCCTCCGGGACTGCCGCCGCTGCGCCGCCGGCGGGCGCCACATATGGACCCCCCAAATTGTCAACACTTTTTGAAAAACGCTTTGAAGACGCCAAAGAACATCTCGTCATGCCAACATCTAGAGACGAATGGTTAAATATGGAGATTTAATTTTACATTCCAAACTTTACATTTTACTGCGTGTGATTTCATGTTACAACGGAAGTGACTGGCATGGTCGACTACCATTCATCGACTTTGCCTTCAATGCCAGTCGAGCTATGGGCATTGAACACACGCCCTTTGAAGCGAATGTCGCCTTCTCTCTTGAAGAGCACAATTATGTCTTGTTACCAATACGACTTTCAATCTACGTTTCAATGGTTGCTCAAGACCGTTTACCTTTGTTACGCGAGTATGACGATTTGGTTACGAATGCGATACGTCTACACAAGGAAAAATAAAATTGAAATTGTTTACAACAATACCAAAATTAACATGCTGCTCTCTATGGGCCCTCCCTGCTTTGCCATGCTAGGTCCCACGTAGCATGGGCTAAACCGTGAACCACATATTCCTACCTCTCCATTGGTAGTAGCGATACCGTCTAAAACATGTGTTCATTGTTATTTTCTGATTCTATATGTTTTTTTGGTGCATATTGTGTGAAATAAAAAGTGTCGTTACTCTCCACAATACGCGGCTTGCCCCTGCCGCGGCGGGGACGCTAATCAGCTAGGTTGGTTAGCTTGTGCCGGTAGAGGCGGACCTGCTTGACCTCTGCTCATGTGCGACTCCGGTCGTGCCGGAGCTAGGGGGGGAAGGCACGCGAAACCCCCCCTCGCTCAGGTCGTCGACGGTCCCATTTGATCCATGCACATCCCCGTCCGAGAAAGTAGTTGTTCCTTCCGTTGCAGCTCGCCAACTAGTCTAGTCTTCTCTCCTCCTTCGGGGGTTGGGAAGAGAACCTACCTACGCCTCTGACGGTGTCCGGCTGGCTCTCGTGCCTTTGTGCCAGATTTACTCTTGTCGTCCCCTCTCCTTTCTCAGTCTGTTTCAAGCACCCGTCCGATTGCGTTGTGGCCGTCCGTACCCTCCCCCGGTGGTTTACGTTGGTAGGCAGGCGCCTTTAAAAGCGGTGTGCCATTACGGTAACCCTAGGCACACTACCTAAGGTAACCTATCGATAACCGGGTACCGACTAGGGGAGGGGTTGGAAAAACACATGGATCGAGTCGCCGCTCCTCAAAAGGTGGTGGGTACGGGAATATTTTCCCGATAAACCCCCGTACCGGGTTTTCCCGGCGGCGGGTGATCATGAGGACCTTCGCCGCGAGACCGTGCCGCTCCTCCGGCTGCGACCCTCCTCGATCTTGCGTAGCTTCTAGCCTCGCCCCCGGGGGAGACTTAAGGCTCTCGCAGGGGTGGCGACTGCTAGCGAGCGCCTTGCCCTAGCGCTGCTTCCCGGCTGCCCGCAGCTAGCTGCAACACCCTCGTCCCACCGTTGATCCGTCCCTGCCGTGCGTCACTAACAAAAATTCGCAGACACCGCCCCCGCCCCTTGTCGGGAGAGTATCTATGAGTATTTAGTCACGAAAAAACATATCGGACTGGCCGATCGGGAGATCCATGTGCTGGTGTACAGATATTATGTTTTCCAAAAACCTCCGTACATGGCTTCCCGACAGCTGATGATCCCGCGGATCGCAGCTGCCGGTACCTCGTTTAGCCCTCCACCGTGCATTGGACGGCTACAAGGTTACCAACGCCCACCGCGTGAAGGTAAAGGTAGTTGCCGACGGGCATGCGAGCGCACCCCCTTCCGGGGCTGCCGCCGCTGCGCCGCCGGCGGGCGCCTACACAAGGATATGTTGCAAAACCGTTCACATCCGTCGACTCCTTCGCTATTTCGACAAGGTGAAAAAGTATCAGTCGTTTCAAAGGGACTGTTTCTCCGCGGTCAGCTAAACCGTATGATAAAGGGCCGACCGTTGGGCCGTTGACGGCGCTCGAGAAGATTGGCGCAAACAATTACGGATTGGAGTTACCATCCATTGCACGCTTACATCTAGTGTCTAATATTAGCAATCTTTGACCGTGTCCTACTGCTACGCTACGCCCATCCGTTACTTTTATGACTTTGACGATGACGACGAGTACGACGGTGCCATAATCTTTCCCGTCAAGATCTTCACTAATCGTGGATGACGACGTGGGCAATATTTCATGATTTACACCCAATTACAAAACGAGCACTGTTTCTACATGTTTGGCACCGGTTGAATGACGTACAAAGTATTGCCGCGCTATATAACATTGTAGATTCGCCGTAGTGGTTACAATTTGCCATCAACAATCAATATTGCTATTTACTCGGACTTCATGCGGATTGCTCATTCAGCTCGCATCCCACAACCTCAATAAACATCTCAAGCAATCAAGAGGAGCCGAAGACATACTGCGGCTAGTTTGCGGCTGATTAGAAGGTTGGTTTGACACTGACCTTCGATTTGCCTAAAAGGGGAGGGTACAAGTGTGGCGAGCACAATGCGGCACAATTTTTATGGATGATTCGTACGTTTTCGCTACTTATTGAATTCCGCGCACTTTCTGAAGAAGTGTACAACCGATAGTGTCGCCTCGGACAAATATTATCCGGCGCGTCTTGACGCTTAGCTAATTTCACCGCTTAGTGCGCTAGTACTAACCTCGTGACTTGAGCTAATTACAATGATGAATAGCGTACTAAGCTATGAAATTAACTATGCGTCAAGACGCGCCAGATAATC
>JAPMLY010003355.1:0-25558 GCA_026401115.1 Tetraselmis chui | reverse complement strand
TTTGAGGGCTGCACTGGCTCCATGAACTGCCCGATATCATCGTACGAAATTTTCCCAATCCACGTTGGTATGGCTTCGTCAACGTACCCTTTCGTTGCAGCATCGTAGTAACCTACCGGTGGTGCGACGTTCGTGATGCGATTGTTGCCCGCGTCGATTCCCTTGTCGGCGTATATTTCCTCCGCGTAAAAGCGCCGCCACCGGGCGTAGGGGTCACCGAGGTCATACACGCCTTGGCCGTTCGGGATCAACAGGCCACACCGAAATTTATTCCCCCCGATTGTCACGGTGTCTGTGGTACCCCCCAGTGATATATAGTTCGTCCATGAGGGCCGATCCAGGTCCAGCCACGTCACAGGCCCTGGCCGGTCTGTCAAGTCGTTGTACGAGCCGCTGAAAAAAGTGGGCTTGCCCGTGATGGTATTCCATGCGTGCGTGTGACTTATCGGGGCGAACCCAGTGTGTGTATGCGTAGTCAGGGCGTACTCACTGTGAGAGTGGTTGGTTAGGGCGAACCCAGTGTGCGTGTGACTTATCGGGGCGTACTCACTGTGCGAGTGGTTGGTCGGGGCAAACCCAGTGTGCGTATGCGTAGTCAAGGCGTACTCATTGTGCGTGTGTCCGGTAGTGGCGTAGTCATCGTGTGTGTGTGAAATAGGAGCGTAGGAGTCGTCGTGCGTGTGGTTGGTCGGGGCGAACCCAGTGTGCGTATGCGTAGTCAAGGCGTAGTCGTCGTGCACGTGTTCAACAGCGGCGTAGGCGTCGTCGTGCGTGTGCGTAGTCAAGGCGTAGTCGTCGTGCGTGTGGTTGGTCGGGGCGAACCCAGTGTGCGTGTGTGTGACAGTGGCGTACTCCGCGTGTGTGTGTCCAGTCGAGGCGTACTCGTTGTGTGTATGATTTTCAAGTGCATAATCATTTCCAGCGGCCAGGAGTTGTACCTCGACAATTTCCTCTATGTCAGGCCGGTCCGTCAAGTCGTTGTACGAGCCGCTGAAAAAAGTGGGCTTGCCCGTGATGGTATTCCATGCGTGCGTGTGTGCGATAGGAGCGTAGGCGTCGTCGTGCGTGTGTGCAATAGGAGCGTAGGCATCGTCGTGCGTGTGCCCGGTTGTGGCGTAGTCGTCGTGCGTGTGTGCAATAGGAGCGTAGGCATCGAGTCAAGGCGTAGTCATCGTGCGTATGCGTAGTCAAGGCGTAGTCGTCGTGCGTGTGCCCGGTTGTGGCGTAGTCGTCGTGCGTGTGTGCAATAGGAGCGTAGGCGTCATCGTGCGTATGCGTAGTCAAGGCGTAGTCGTCGTGCGTATGCGTAGTCAAGGCGTAGTCATCGTGCGTATGCGTAGTCAAGGCGTAGTCGTCGTGCGTGTGCCCGGTTGTGGCGTAGTCGTCGTGCGTGTGTGCAATAGGAGCGTAGGCGTCATCGTGCGTATGCGTAGTCAAGGCGTAGTCGTCGTGCGTGTGTGTAGTCAAGGCGTAGTCGTCGTGCGTGTGTGTAATAGGAGCGTAGGCGTCATCGTGCGTATGCGTAGTCAAGGCGTAGTCGTCGTGCGTGTGTGTAATAGGAGCGTAGGCGTCATCGTGCGTATGCGTAGTCAAGGCGTAGTCGTCGTGCGTGTGTGCAATAGGAGCGTAGGCGTCATCGTGCGTATGCGTAGTCAAGGCGTAGTCGTCGTGCGTGTGTGCAATAGGAGCGTAGGCGTCATCGTGCGTATGCGTAGTCAAGGCGTAGTCGTCGTGCGTATGCGTAGTCAAGGCGTAATCTTCGTGCGTGTGTGCAACAGCGGCGTAGTCATCGTGCGTATGCGTAGTCAAGGCGTAGTCGTCGTGCGTGTGTGCAATAGGAGCGTAGGCGTCATCGTGCGTATGCGTAGTCAAGGCGTATTCGTCGTGCGTGTGTTCAACCGGGGCGTAGGCGTCGTCGTGCGCGTGTGCAACAGCGGCGTAGGCGTCGTCGTGCGTATGCGTAGTCAAGGCGTAGTCGTCGTGAGTATGCGTAGTCAAGGCGTAGTCATCGTGAGTATGCGTAGTCAAGGCGTAGTCATCGTGCGTATGCGTAGTCAAGGCGTAGTCATCGTGAGTATGCGTAGTCAAGGCGTAGTCGTCGTGCGTGTGTGCAATAGGGGCGTAGGCGTCGTCGTGCGTGTGTGCAACAGCGGCGTAGTCGTCGTGCGAATGATTTTCCGTCGCGTAATCACCTCCTTCCAACAATGCCCTACGTGGCGTGCTGGAGGCGTCTAGCCCGTACAAGTCTTGAAAGTATGCTTTGCTAAAAGGTCTCGATGTCGATCCTATATCCACCTGCGTTTCAGCCTTTGGGGTAATGGTAGAGCTAACGTTTTGGTCTCCATCGAGCAGCGCACGGCGAGAGAATCCTTCCGCGTTTTGGCCGAATAGATTCTTGCCGTATATGTCGTGGAAGTGTCCGGCTTGCCACGGCTTCGTATACGTCCCAATCGTGTCCCCACCGATGTCCGTGTCATTTGGCACGAGATTGGCGTACACAGTGATGTCATCGGTATCCGAGCGTGAGGACTTGAGCATGTTGGCATTGATGCTATCATTCACAGTGATGTCGGTGGTGTATATTGTCCACCACGGGTAGTCCAGCGCCCCGAAATCGCGTTTGTTGTGGTCGGTGCCGATCAACCCGGTTCCCTCGACCTTCAGGTGTTGCACGAGATTAGATCCGGCTTCTATATCGCTCCTCAATTCGCCCAATGTGTTGCTCAAGCTCGCGCCAGCAAGCATAACGTCTTCGGCGTGCACAGACTTCCACTCGTGGGTTTCGCTGCCGAGTGAGTGAATCGGTCCCACCAACGCCGCCGTCGTCGGCAAAAGCGAGGCGCCCACGGTGATGTCGCTATCGAACCCAATAGCGGTGATGTTGTCGGTGCGGATGTTCGACGCGCTGAACTCGCCGGCAAATCCAGTAACCGTTTCAGTGAGCGCCGTCAAGTCCGTGTCCTGCCGGTCATTTTCCGTCTCCTCCACTGCCACCCGAGCCGCTAGCTCCCGGTAAAGCAATTTGACTTGGCCGAGGTCCACCTCCACGGCCCGGCGGCCGTTCATCTGAAGCGGCGCCGATATTTGCCGAGACTGGTTCATCTTTGTTAATCTTAGCAAAAGCAATTTTTAACGTGGCGGTAAACCGTGAGCCGTTGAGGTCCAAAGTTCGGCCGTCATCGTCGCTTAGCCGGATGGTCACATAGCTTAGATAGCGGTTAAAAACGTCCACGAAGGCGTCGGAGCTGTAGTGGTCAATTTCGTTGAACTGGGCAGAGCTTGGGATCTTCGCTAAGGTGTCGCCCACACGCCGCGTGCGCGGGTCACGGTTTTGTGTGAGGAGGTTGGTATGCACGAACACCGAGCTTGTCCGCGTCAAGTCCACGATACGACTAGCGGTGAGCAGCATCTCTCCGTCGACGATTTTGGCGTAGTCACCGACGGATAAGCCTAGAAGACGCGTACACGTTGTACCTTCCCCGATCACAACATGATGATCCGCGAATTCCGTTGCAAGTAGCGACAGCTTATTAGTGTTCTCGTCGTAACTCGCCTCATACTCATCGAGACGCCCATCGTTTAGGAAGGCGACGATATCGTCGATCGACCGGTTCCCGCGGGGAAGCTTGATTGTGACCGGCTCTCCCGGAATTTCACCTCCGTCGTCGTAGTGAAGAATCAACGTGTCATTCCCCTCGAAGACGCTATAATATGTGTGCGGGAGCCACGCGTTCAGCAGCCGAACCTGCATGGTGAAACCCTGGGGGACGGTCAGTGGATCGAGTAGGGAGAATACGTGGGTCCCGTCATCGAGCGTCGCGTCAGCATACGCCGTGTCCAAGTACAGCTGCTGGAGCATCTTTAAACAATATCGAAGAAAAACTGGGGTTGAGGCTGGATTGTTGGTTTCTCGGTCCGTGACCGGCGCTTTTCAGCCTTTGCCGTCCTGGCGCGTAGGAGGGCGGCCTTCATTTTCTCGCTTGCTATTCGTTTAGTTTTTGGTTTCGGATCAAGGCCGGTTGGTTCTTTTTCGCCGGCCTGAACCTCTCCACTAACCACATCGCTCCCCCCAGTATTGCCAGGTATTTCAGGAATGGAGTGCTCTGAACCGTCTCCGTCACTGCCGTCGCCGCGTTCGAGATCGCTCCGTCCCATGTCATTTCTTTTTCTAACTAGACAATAGAAAATAAATAGAGAATGGCGTCTACTTCTTCTCTACTCGAGACCATCGGATCGGAGGTGGTTCACGGGGAAGCGGTTTCCTCCATTTCTGCGAGTAAGTCCACCCAGACAGATCCCCATTTGCTTGCTCGGAGCTCAAACTATGGGACGGCGGCGTGGTGGAAGGAAAACTTCGGTGGTTTCGGCTTCACCGACGAGCAATTCCAAGTACTCGAGGCGGTAACCTGGGGGGTGGCTCCAAAAGAAATAAGAAGGTACTATAAAAGGCGCGCTAAATGCGAATCAACATCACACAACGGTCGGAATTCAAAGTGAAACCCCCGGCTTTCTTGTGTGACAAGAAAATCCACGAACAAATCGTGTCGCCGCTGCCCGACCGTCCGTTTTTCATGGCGATTATCGGCTCCGCGGGCACGGGTAAAACGTCGATGCTCGTCAACCTCCTCTCGAGCAAGCAAGCCTACCGCAAGGCGTTCCATCACGTGCACGTTGTCATGCCGTCTCACTCCGTGGCGAGTTTGAAGCGGAACATCTTCAAGAACCACAACAAGATGCACGACGACCTAGATTGGGCGACCCTCGACGGAATTCGGGAGGCGGTGAAGCAATCGGCGGAGAAAGAGAAGAATACCTTGTTGGTCCTCGATGACGTGACCGCTTCCTTGAAAGATAATGAAATTCAGCACATTCTTCGCGAGCTGATATTCAATCGCCGCCATTACCGACTGTCCATCATCATCCTTGTTCAGTCTTACAACTCGATGCCGCTTGGCATACGCAAGACGCTCAGCCACTTTTTGATGTACAAGCCCCGGAACAAGAAGGAAACCACAGCGATATTCGAGGAGCTGATCACGCTTCCGCGGGATGAAGCGGACGAGGTCATGAGGTTTGTCTTCGACCGGCCATATGCCTTCATGTTTGCAGACACGGGGACGGGGGAGCTGTATAAAAATTATGACCTTATTGGTATAAACAGCAATGCCGCGGCGGAAGACCAAGATTACTCGGGAAAAGAAGACGAAAAAACCGGCACGCACACGAGCGGCCGCTAAAAAACCGAAACCCCGTGCTTTTCGTAACCAAAACGTGCGGGTGAACGTGGTGCAAACATTATCAACTGGTGAATCCGCGCCGGGCAATCAGCCCGAGCCCTTCACGCGTGGTTGGACAATGGGAATTGCCCCCCCGGCACCGACGATTTTACAGCAGCCCGCGGCGAGCTCAATCATGCGACCGCATGATCACTTCAAACACGCCGCGTCACCCATCGCCCAAACCGAGAGGCAGATGCCCCAGGCCGTGCCTGTGCCGGAAAAACCAATGATGGAAGCGGCGAACCCGAGGAGTTCCGCGCCATCATCATCGGGTGTCAAACAGCTTGTTCGATCTTTCGAAGACCGGGAAGGACTTGATGATTCTTATATCATCAATAATCCTCAAATGTTTGAACCAAGAGTAATTGACGATCTTGCGGAGCGTTTGGGAATAGAGTTCCCGGCAGGAAAAAAAAGGAGGGGTAAGGAGGAAAAGGCGGCATATATTAAAAAACAGCTAGCCGAGAGGAAGGGCAAAGCACGCATGTGAAGAAAAATGTAGGCTTATAGCAAACACGCACAACCATGGGACTCGGGCGCTACATCGGTCAAAAGCTCCACAGCCTTCGAAACATCGGTCAAAAGGTCGCCCACGGGGTTCGGGTCGCTGGAAATAAGCTCGGCGGATGGATGCTCTCCGCGGCTGCGCCGGTCGCCGCCTTCAACCCCGTGCTCGGTGCTGGCATCGCGTCGGCCGGCGCCATTGCCCGCGGGATCGGCGGGATTGCTGGCGGCGTGGAGGGGGTTCTTGATGGAAACGGGGCAGATATTGGCAGCATGAAGGGTCACGCTGCGGCTGTCCGATCCGCGTACGGCCGGATGAGAGGCCCGGGCTCTTTGCTTGAGAGAGGAGGAGGCTAACGAAACTTTTTTTCTGTGACGATACTATAAAAGATCCATGGGCGAAGTTAGAAGCTCACTCTCCGACTCGTTCGTGTACGGGAACAAGCCCGTGGCGGCGCCGGCGACAAAAAGCCGTGTCCACATCTACCCCGAGAATGGATCCAGCGGCTTCCTACCGGGAAACACGATCCGTTTTGTACTTCCCACGGGGAACCGCGGGGAGTATTTGAATACACGGCAGAGCTATTTGAAATTCACGCTACAAAATTTGGATGCAGCAAGCGAAATGGCATCATTCAAGTTCGATTATTCCGCGCACTCAATCATAAGGGCCTTGAAGGTGTCCGCTTCTGGGGGTGCCGGCGGCGGTGTGCTAGAGAATATTGAAGAGTACAACGCCCTTGTCCACGCACTATTCGACGTCACCGGGGACAAAATCCAGATGGAGACTACCGGAACGATCTCCGAGGGTTTTAGTAGGGAAGTAGATGCTACAGACAGCAGGATCTTCTGCATCCCCCTGATGAGTGCTATCATAGGCACAAACCAACAGAAGTACCTTCCGGTCGGCGCAATGGCCCGCACCCATCTGACCCTCGAGCTCACCTTGGGGGATTTGGAGAAAGTGCAGGAGGGTAACAGGCCGTGGATGCTCAAAGATGTGGAATTTGTAGCAGAATCCATCCACCTGGATCCCACCGTCGATCGTGCATTGAATGAGGCCAATAGCGGTGGGATCGTCATTCCGTATTCCACTTTCTCTCAGCACCGGTGGATCGCCCCAAATGGAAGCAGCTCGATGTCGATGGCATTTTCTTCACCGTATAAGTCGTTGAAAACGCTGATAGCACTGTTCCGGAAGGACGCAACCGACTATAGCAGCATCAAATATGTCTCTGAGCGCAAGAATGTGGTGGGAAACACGGGGCGTTATCAGTACACCATCAACGGAGTATTAACCCCATCAAAGCCCGTGGATTCTGACGCGGAGGCGTGGGCTGAAACTCAGAAGGCGTTCCACGGCTACGGGTCCATAGAGCATATGGGGATTGTGACGGATGGGACCTGGGGGCTCGACGAGGGGAAATATCTTATCGCCACCGATTTGGAATCGCAGTCGCACAAGAGCATGTTCTCGCAGAACGGTGTCGATGTTTCAACGTCGGTGTCGCATCTCACAGTGAACTTCGATTCCGCACTTGACGCAAGCGTAACGGTCGACGTCTTCTCCCACTACGACGGCTTTATCGTGGTCGGAGCGGATGGCCTTGTAAATGTTTTCTACTGATTACACTAAATGGTCTCGCGCAGAATCGTAGTTAGCACCCAAGAGCGCGTGAGCGGCGAGAAACACGCCTTCACCGTTCGCACGCCCGCCTTTCAGAACGGCAGCGGGTTCCAAGGTAAACCCCATGTTCGCTTCGCGCTGGAGTGGTGTACACCGATCACCGGCTTCACAGGTGTGGAGCCCGACCCCCTTTCTATTATGCTGTGCTCTCCGTCGATCCGACAATCAAATTCCTACAAGAGCTGGGATCCCGCAAACAACGACTCAATCCTTGCTCTTTTGCAGTCTTGGCGTGGCGGAAACGTATTTGGCGAAATGGCGGATTCGTCGTACGTGCAGAGCAACACGTGCGCTGGGATATGCGACGGCTCGCGGCTAGTACGCGGGGACATGTCTTTCTACCTCCTTCAGGGCCCGACGAAGCTTAGAACCAGTGTGCTCCCGTGGACGCCTACGTTTGTAAACGATTTCACCTTCAGCCTCGTTTTCTGGGTGGAAGAGCCCGAGCGTAGCATTTATCCGCCCTTCTTTCACGTGTGGATGAATGTCCACGGACCAAACGAAAGGGTCCCCGTCGACTTCCGCACGTTTCGGACTGATCGCAACGACGGTACAAGGTGGCAAGTCGCGGTCTCGCATTGCTCGTTGATCCATCTCTACGGCGCGCAAGCGTACGGGCTCGCAATCACTAGCAGGACCTTCGTCGACGACCCGTACCAAGGCCTAAGCGTCCTTGGATTTCTTCCTGGATCACGCGCGCAAGACGCGTTGAGCTACGTGGGCCAGAAGCTCACTCTGAAAGGTGTTAACGAAGACACGGTGGGGGTTCCGATCCGGCGGCCGCTAGATAACGTGGGTGAGATCGACCTTCAACTGCTGACTGCGACGCAGTTCATTGAGCTTGGCACTGGCGAGTCCACGGCGTTTGTAATTTGTCTCACGTTCTACCAAATACCAGACGAAGAAGAATGACCTTCCGTCATACGCTCGGAACGGCGAAGTTCCCTGGGAGTGTTTTGCCCCCGGGGCTGCACGAGGGCTTTGTGGAAATCTTCGAACCGCAATCAGACACCAGCGGCATCTTCGACGTTGATGAGGACGATTCAGCCCCGGAAATGGTGGAGAGCTCTATAGAGGTCAACCCCGCCGACGCCTTCAGTGTCACCATCACGCTTTCTTTCTTCGACACGTAGTAACACACAATGCCACTTGTCCAAACAAACCTGCGGCTGTCGGACACCAATAGGCCCGATGTAACCACCTACCTCCCACCGTGGAACTACCTCATGGGGTTCACGACTTGCATCCGAAAAAATTCTATCGGGAACACGGTAGAGGAGCCGCGGATGCTTACCTTGATTGACGTTAGCGGGATTGACAATAGAGCCGGCACCCTTTTTCTTCGCTGATTACAAACATGAGCGAAAGCGACACCGCCGTTCGCATCGACAACCCTCTGCTCGAGAAGTGGCGTACGCATGCGAAAAAGCTGAAGCGCTTGCATGAGGATTCCTATTCTTTCTTCAAGGGACGTGCGGACATGGCGTTGTTCACCACCGTCGCACTGAGTCTCGGTGTGGGTTGTCTTAATCTCACGTACGGGATCGGGCAGCCTTCGTCTACCACCGGGGTTCCCGCCATCGTGAGCGGATGTCTTTCACTTCTCAGCGGGTCCGTAGCGGCGGTTAATCGTGGGCTCGAATGGCCGAACAAGGCTGAGCGCCACAACGACTATTCGTCACGGTTCGGCGAGGTCGTTCGTGATATCAACACGGAATGCACTCTCCGCCTCCTGAATAATGCCGAATACATGTCTGAGGGCGACTTTATAAGGCACACTAGCAATGTAATGAGCCGGTTAGAGGAGAACGCTCCGAATATTCCCGGGTTTATCGAAAAATCTTACTCAAACATAAAATGAGTGGTGTCACCGAGGTACGGCTTTACCGAAACACCGTCGACGAAGTTCCGGCGGAGTACACCAACGTCACCGCGGCGGTGCTCAACTCGTCGACGAAAAACCACGCTACCGGCGTCAAACGGTACTTGGATGGCGTCACCACGGTGAGTGGGCTGGACCCCGGGACCAACTACTTTTGGGTGGAGCTCATTGATGCCCGCGGCAACACGGCGGGGCCGCAGCCGGTCGGAGACGTGCATATCCGCCATTACCTCGACACGAAATTAGTGGAGCACGGAAACAACATAGTCGCCGAGGGCGATATGATATTATTCAACGGGTCAAGTTCCTACGCGAGATTCGCCGATATCGGTGAAGAGGGGGTAGACTACGGCGAGTTCGTCCGGTCGGGAACATGGTCGATGACGTTTTGGATCAAGCCGCTAGTCGACAGCTCCGATGAAAGACGATTTCTAGTGCTAAGGAAAGAGAATTTGGGGATATTGTACCTTTCAAACAACCGGCTATATAGCTGGGTCTTAAACGAACCAGAAACAAACCTCGCTAAAAACACGTGGCATTTCTTCGCCATATCGGTGGACGATCACCACTGGACGATGCACGCAAGTACAAACGGGTCGGCTCTTGTAACCAGATCTTTGGGTGTGTGGAACATCTCGTCAATGGAGTCCAATAGGATGTTCATAGGTGTGAACAACGGATGGGGAACACAGCCACATAGCAGTCCTTTCTGGTGGAACGGATATGCGACAAAAGTAACAATCGACGACCGCCCGCTGACTGGGGAAGAGGTAACGACGATTTATAACGCGACAAACCCTGCCGACTAGCCATGGCGCATGCGCGAGTGCTCGGCGGTGGCGTGAGTGCAAGGAGTCGGCGCGGGAGCATTTGGGTTTTGGAATTGAAATTGAATTGAAATTGAATTGAAATTGAAAAATATAAAGACAAAGACAAAGACAAGTGAAATTTCCATGCTTGGTGGTGTTTAAAAACACCGGTAAAGCATTGACGACCTGCAAGCACACCAAGCAATAGTTACGGTCCTTCCTTCGCGAAAATAGACAAGGGGCGGGGCGGGGCGGGGCGGGGCGGGGCGGGGCGGGGCGGGTGAATTCCGTCCTTGGTGGTGACGACGACCTGCAAGCACACGTTAGCAAATCATGACATGCAAGCATTCAACGAGTCGGGCCGAAGCCACACGCAATACCCGAAGGTAGGGATCCCGAAGAAGACACCAACAAGATATAGGCACCCTTTAGCGAGCAAGGCAAGCTCGTCCTAGTGCAAGTAACCCCGTGGCCGAAGCCACACCGGAATTATTATCTTGCGGACGGACGAGCTTGCCTTGCTCGCTACGATGCCTCCCTAGCGACCCCGGGGATCTCGGGTTGGGCACGGGGAGATTCCTATAGAGCTTGAAGGTGTGAGCGGAATTGTGGCGTGCGCGGCGTTTTTATAGGCGGGGCGGGCGGGGCGGGCGGGGCGCTCGATCGGGGGGCACTCGCGTGTGTCGCTAATCAAAGTACTGTCGCTATGTACTGTCGCTAATTTCAATCTGTCGCTATGTACAGTCGCTAATTTCAATCTGTCGCTATGTACAGTCGCTAAGTACAGCGGCGTGCTGCGATATTAAAATCCTCCTCCTCGGCGGTGGTGTGAGTGGTTGCGGTCGGCGGAGGCGGAGGCGGTCCGGCCGGCCGGCCGGCGGTGCAACCCGGTACTGTGCGGAGGCCCCGGTGTGGTTTGAGGTGTTGCGTTAGCAACGGGCATCGGTACTCTTTACTTATTTTTTTGCGAAAAAAAAGAAGAGTACCAGGGTACCGAGTACCAGGACGTTTTAGAAGTTTGCTATGTTTTTAGAGTAAGGTCCCTATAGCTATATAAGAAATAAACAGTTTTGCTGGAGTACTTGGTACTCGGTACCGTCCTCCCCGGTGTGGAGCGAGCGGTAGAGTAAGCACCGGTACCGGTGCCATTTAGCGACAATTATTAGTACCCTTTCGGAGGGTACCGGGTTGTTTTTGGGGGGGAGTGGGTTGGGGATGGGGCGTTGCGGCAGCGCATGTCGGTCGGCCGACAGCCTGGAGGGGGCGTTGCGGGGTAGCAGTACGGGGACTTGCCGGGCAGTCGTCCGAGAGTTCGGCAGTACGGGTACGGGCTGTACGGGACTTGCCGGGCAGTCGTCCGAGAGTTCGGCAGTACGGGTACGGGCAGTACCGGACTTGCCGGGCAGTACGGGACTTGCCGGGCAGTACGGGACTTGCCGGGCAGTCGTCCGAGAGTGCGGCAGTACGGGTACGGGCAGTACGGGACTTGCCGGGCAGTCGTCCGAGAGTGCGGCAGTACGGGTACGGGCAGTACGGGACTTGCCGGGAAATACGGGTACTGGCAGTACGGGACAGAAAAGAATTTATTAAAAGAATTTGAATTCAAATTTTTAGAAAATAGTTTTTTAGAAATTATTATTTATTATTTGGGGACAGAAAAGATACAGGAATCTCATAATAGTTAACAGATGCTCTGATGGCCATTTTGTTCGGCCTGACCTCGGAGGGACCACGACAGGTCACCACCGTGTTGCCCGACCGGGATAACGTCTTGCCAAAATGCGCCACAATCGAGGACCTTCCCACCTTGGGAGGCCCCCGCGACGTGGATGCAGTATTTAAAGCCATCAACACACGCAAATCGCCGAATAATGTGCAGGCACGTGCCCTCGCCGACTTGCGACTATCCTTTCATCCGCGCCCATTTACACTTTCTTCTCACACACGCGCGCGCGTCTCAGCCACACACGATCCAATGACTTCGTGGAGCATGATATGTGGAATAGTAAGCAGTTGACGACGTGGTGATATAGGGGACCCGTAACTGACGTATATGTGATTCTGATCTCGAACGTTATCGCGCGTAGGTGTTCAAGTCGAGCATGCCAGTCTGGGACCCGCGAAGCAAGACTTTCCGCATGGACTTTAACGGCCGAGTTAAAAAGCCGTCCGTGAAGAACATGAAGCTTCAGTCCGCAGCAGGGCAACATAGCGACAGCGAAAACAACGACCCGCAGGAGATGAAGCAGCGGGCCAACCGTTCCCGCGACGTTTTTATGTGCGGCCGCGTCAGTGCCAACACTTTTGTGTGCGACTTTCAGGCGCCTCTGACACCGCTGGAGGCGTTTTGCATCGCCTGTGCAGACCTCATCCACAAACCAATTTACAACTGGATCTAGGTAGCCCGGAAGTCGCAGCACCTTCCTAGGCGCCCACTGGCTGATACACTGTCTGTCGCTTCGACAGTCGGTGCACACGTTCTGTTCGGAATTGCTATTCGACAAATCAATCCGCACGATGTTTGTGCTTTAACCGATGGCCCACTAGCGAGGCCTGGCGAGCTTTTTGTTAATTACATTGAATGTATACATCATTGACTTTGCATTTTCCTGCGCCAAGTGTTGGGACGCAAAGGCCGAGGGGGGAGTTGGGCAAATAGGTTGGTGTTTTTTGCAGAGCTAAGGATTATGGCTAAATCATTTAGTAGAAAAAGGGGACGATTTTACTCACTCTGCTCGCGTACGCCGTCCAATCTTCTCCGAATTGCTCAGCCAAGAAGCGCTCCTCCAAAGAGGCCTTTTTGTCTACCAACACCAGCAGCGCTAGGAAGAGTAGAAACTTCGCACGGCTTCCGGACAACAGCGCAACTCTGTTGCCGGCAAAACAGTCACCAATAACAGAGGAGCGTCAGCAGCGAACACCGTCTGACCTCAAAAGCACCGAGACGGATAGGGTTTCTCCGTTAGCCCTGACAGGGGTCGACGGGTTCATATGAAACAGCGGCGGATAAAAGATGGATATAGTCGACTGTCCAGTTCAGGTACCAGTGGGCGCCGCGACTTACCCAAGAAATACGAGGTTGAGGCCGGCGTACATAGGGTGTCGGGCGTAGCTATACACACCCGTCGTCACCAGCTTGGAGCCCTCCCGCGGCTTTGGCAAGGGCGACAGCGAGTTGCCAAGATCCTTAAACGCGAAGCCCGCCTGTTTTTGGGCGGACAGAGGAGGGGCGATAAGCTGTGCGTCTGTGACAGTATCAATTTGAACGGGGGGGCAGTGGAGAGCTGGTCAACTTGGCAGGCTCTCTGGTCGGATACTCTACGAATTGGCTCGTACCAGGACAGTGCCACCCAGCAGGGAGATCACGCCGACGGCACTGCTGACTGGATCGAAAGCGTCGGGAGTGAACACTGACAGTGCCACCAGCACCGACTGCCCCACGAACAGTAGCTCGCCGCGACTTCCCAACTTGCTGCCATCCATCACCTCCGCAACCAGTGCCTAGCAAGTGAACAACAGACCGTGAGATAAAGGATGACGTGAAAAGCAGTGGCAGTTGGATAATCAGGGTGCTGGCCGGCATCAATGACGAGTGACGCGATTGTCGTTGTGTTCACCTGGACGTCGATAGCGTCAGTCTCCCCGCCGTGATCTGGAGTATCCGTAGAAGTAGTAATAGTCTTCCTATCGCTGCCCTCCGTCGCCCGCAAGAGGGTGGACTGGGAGGAGCATCGCCTGCTCGCTCGACTGACAACGAAAGACTGTTGATTCGTCAATAGCACATTGCGAGTGCGAGCCGCAGGACGAAGTAGCGAAGCCCGAGCGGGAAAACCGGCAACGCATGAAGTCGACATCGCGGCAGTCCGTATCGGAGTTGTTTGATAATGCTATGTGGGAAGGTGGTGACTACTATTTGAAGCGATAGAGAAGCAAAGCAGAGAGCTTCTTGTGCGTACGCTAGGAAAGATGAGCGAGTACTGAGATTTAATTCAGCTCGGGCTAGACTATATGATGTGTGAGGCTCGCTGGCGTGCCGTCCGGCGGCTGGAGGTAGGGGAGTAAGGGCGACAAACGCATGTGCTGTGAGCGAGGGCGACGTGTTGCGGGAGGCGTGGACGAGATAGCGATCGATGCCTGTACCTTTATCTCATAAGGATATCAGCCTCGCGCGATAATTTTCAGCGGCGAGGGCGATTTCATCGGTGATTTCGAGCACACAAATAAAGCGTCATTTTTTACGAGACTGTTGTTAATTGATGATATATTGCTGTCCGACTCCGTTGATTTTCTATTATCTCTTTATTGCGTCGTACCGTAGTTTTGTGTGTTTGTGTCTCCCCTCGTCATCAGCTCGATGGGATAATATTTACAAATGTGCTTTTTGATTTGTTTTAGCTGGGTTGGGGCTCACTGATGCCAAAGATGTGGATCACTTGCAGAAGTTGGCATTGGTGGCCCTTAGGCCACTCTACAAGCAATGTGAGAGGGAATCGGGTGGTGGGATTGCGTGAGCGATAGCTCTCGCAAAAGCCAGAAGGTAGACACACAATCGCTACTTGTGCGTCATATAGTGTGCGATTGGGGGAGTGCAGAATTTTCTATCCGTGCTCGTGTGCGCGCCTGAACCGTTAGAGGTGATGTACCGTCAGAGGTAACGCATGTAACTGCGCACTTCTAGCCATGTAATTCAAAGATATATATATTAACATTGTGACCATTTAAGCTTTGTTGGGGCTCCTCACTTATACCATTTGTCGCGTGTGGCGATGGGTGGGGTTCCGCCATGGGTCATCTAGCCAAAAAGTTGCCAAGATGCATGTCTCGGGAGTATTGTTGGGTCGATGTAGTCGAAGACTACGTGTGACTCGCGTGCACAACCGCCGAAGAAATTCATCTTTTGCATCGGGCTCCCGATACCGAACGTTGTCGTTGTTGTGACGAGTACAGTCCTGCAACAGTACATTGCATGACATTGTACAGGTACTCGTTACGGATACCAATTCGTGCTTTTCCACAGGATGGACGTATACTCGTGGGTACGTCGCTACTGCAATATTAAGGGTGCTGATGCTACAGTACGACCAGTACCTCCCGGTACGTACAGATATGCATAATTAATCTAACTAGCCAGATGACGCGCCAGAACGAGCTCTTCAATGCAGAAGGAGCCGCGTCGTGAAATCCAATGCTAGGCAAGCCGTGTCTCGAGGACAGATGACGACGGTTGAGCAGCACCAACGCCTGACACGTAAGCGAAGCTTGCAGGCATAACTAGTCTGGGCTGAAACCTATTTAAGCCCAGTGCAGTAGAGGGAGGTGACAGAACCTTTTAACAATTCCTTTGTTCACTTACAACATCTACTGCCTAAGTACAGCAGTGAAACATCTTTTGCCTCTCGACAACATCATTTGCCATCTTGCAACAACAGAACTAGACAGACTAGAACAGATTTGTGCTAGCGTTTAGCTTTCAGAGGCTAACCGCCACACTGGTTTCGGAGCTCTTTGGTCGACTCACGCTTTCGTTGCTCGTTGATCTGCTCGACGTTGTTTGCTTGAATTGAGATGGCTTCTCTTGGAGCTGGACATTACGTGGTTTTAGTAATTCACGTCGGAGGAACTAAATCGTCGGACTTGAAGTTGGTGTTTCAGCGTGAGCCTCGTTCTGGTAAAACTTGGTTCCCAGCTGGCTCTGTCTTACCTAACGAAGAGCTTGTCGACGCTGCTATTCGCGAGTTACACGAGGAGACCGGTCTTGTTCTGACATCGGATGATTTGACGCTGTTGAGTGGTGAACCTGTTAACGTTACACTACCTCAAGGACGACAGCTTGTTTACGTGTACTCGGCATCTATTCCTGTCCTGTTTGCTACGAACAGCTTACGTACACCTGCTCAGGTCGAGCAGGCTGTTTTGGAACAGTCGACAGTTAATCCGGATGGCACTTACGTCGTCCCGGAATCCATCAACATTGACGGTCTGACACTTACGCCTGCACAGAATGGGTTACTTCGTGCTAAGAAGCACAAGAGTGAATTACTTCACTTCGGTTACGTGGCTCAGTGGGAATCTTTTTATCGAGCAATGACACAACATGTTCCAGTCATGCAAGACGACACGTCTATCCCGAGACAGTTCCACATGTACCCCCGGTTTACGACGGTCGACTCTGGTTCTGTCTGGCTGCTGATTCGCAGACACATCAACCGACTGACTGGTGAAGGACCTACGGATTTACGAGTGGGAATGCCGATGCCTACCCACAACTTGGCTGGACTATCTGTGACTCTCACGGAGACTCAGCGTAAGGCTGCTATTACTTCACCGTACCAGGATGGTCGAGTGCCTAATGTACTGGAGGATTGGCTTGAAGCGCAGCCTCAGCGTTTTATAATGCTTGGAATTACGGCTGACTCGTACAATGCAGTGTTCTGGGTTACTTCACAGTTTTCTGGACACCTTGGTGGGTGGTGGTTGAACCGGAAAAATCAGCCTCCAATTCCATCTACGTACAACGAGCTTGTTGAGGAGTTACGCAAGTCGACGTTTCTTCCGAACATTCAGGACGACGCAATTAACGCTTTGATGAACTTTACGCAGAGCAACACGATGAGTTACGCGGTTTTCACTAAACAGTACAACGACTACTTACGTCGGTCTCGTCAACACCTGACAGCTGAAGTGCAGTGTGTACGCTTCATTAATGGCCTAGCGAACGATGCACTCAAGAAACTGGCTAAGTCACACCGAGCTCAACTAGGATACCAGACTACGCTAGTGGAGCTGCAAAACTTTTTGAATAACGTCGTGACAGATTCGCCGGAACTAGGCAATGCGAGGTCTGCTGCTGGACCTTCTGCCCAGCCTACACGCAAGCGCAACCTTGATGACCCTCTCGAGGATGCCTCTAACGTCTGGAAACGTAACAAAGGTGGCCGAGGACGTGGCCGCGGACGTGGACGTGGAGGTGGCAACAATGGTGGACGTGGTCAGACATCTGGTCGTGAAGATTTTAATTCGCTTGCAAACGCGATGACAGCTGAGGAGCGCAAGCGACACATGGACGAGGGACTCTGCTTCAAGTGCCACAAGAAGGGACACCGTTTGTTCCAATGCCCGGAGTTCAAAGGCAAGGCACCGATGCAACCTAAGAAGCAATGATGGTGGCAAGGCTGTTCTACAAATGAACTGGAGCAGCCGGCTACATCTACTGTTCATTCTGAGACACTGTTAGCGACAGAGGTCGTCGATACACCTTCGGCATCTCCATCGACTACAGTTGCGACACCTGTAACGCAAGTAGCAGGTCGTCGTCGTCAGACTAAGCAGAGACAGAGTCGTAAACCTGTAACCAGACGTTCAGTTGATTGGAAACTGGTTGACTCAGTCTTTGACCCTCTGCATGCACGATTCAACTTTACGTTGGAGGGATGTGCTGATGATGAAGGTCTAAACTCGCACGGTGACTTACCTCACTGTTCGCCGAGTGACTCGATTCTAGACAGAGACTTGACAGGAGAACGGGTGTTCATCAACCCACCCTGGGAGTTAGCTGAGCAGATAGCGCAGCATTTTGAGGATTGTCGTCGAACATCTCCGACATCTACGATGGCTGTATTTGTACTACCGAAGTGGGCGAAATTTACTCAGGTGACTAAGCACTGGAAACTTTATCAAGAATTCCCAGCAAGGACACAGCTTTTTACACGTCAGTCATTGGAGAACCCAGCGCAACAGGAGGTGGTTGCTCCAGCCCCTTGGCCTGTGCAACTGTGGTTAGTCGACGCAGATTGTGCGTTTAACGACTCTTCAGAACCTACAGCACCTGATCAACCCGACTCGGTACCAGTACCAACAGACGACTCGGAACAGTCCATCGCTACGCTGCAACAATTTTCTTCGCCAGCTACAGCACTACTGACTGACCTCACGGAAGCTCGCCCGTTAATTCGAACTGAGCTGACTGTGAAAACTCCTGATGGCGGACACCACATTTCTGGATTAGTGGACTGCGCAGCGACGCTTGACTTTGTATCAGAGGACTTTGTACGACGCTTTGCTTTACAGACTCGGAAGTCTGCAAGTAAGACTCCAGTTCGACTCGCTAACGGACAACGAGTGACTTCTACTACAGTCTGTGACGTCACTTTTGAGCTGGCTCGACACGAATTTCACAGGACTTTTTACGTTCTACGTGATTTACGCACAGCTGATTTAATCTTGGGTTTACCATGGCTTGATGACGAACATGCCTCTTTACAATTTGGTACAACCAGAATTTTTACACTGATGGACGGTACAGCTGTGGAGACTACACTCGAGGAACGACGCCCTGAGTGTCTGCTGCTGTCATCTACGAAAGTTCAGAAACTCATGCGCAAGACGCGCCGCAGCAGAGGACGTCATGCTGATTTTTACGTCATCGAACTTACGTCAGCAGCTGAACAACAGACAGATTTCCACACTGGAGAGGAACTAACTGCAGAACAACGTGACAACTTCCGGTCGTTACTTTTTGAAGACTTCCCGGAGTTACTGCAACCTGTTGACTCTCCACCTGTAAGCCGACAGTGGGATCATCCCATTGAAACAACTGGCCCAATGCGACGTCAACGTCTGAACCGACTGTCACCAGCAGAGCGTGCTGAGCTTAATCGACAGCTCAAAGACGCAGTGGAAGCTGGTTTGATACGCCCCAGCTATAGTGAGTTCGGCTCGCCAATTCTATTTGTGCGAAAAGCTGATGGCTCGCTACGTCTGTGCATTGACTACCGTGGCCTTAACGAGGTTACGCGTAAGGACGCCTACCCACTTCCGAGAGTGGATGACACACTGGACGAACTTAAGGACGCGAATTTTTACACACACCTCGACCTCGCTTCTGGATTCTGGCAAGTTCGAGTGCGTGATCAGGACGTTCACAAGACGGCTTTTCAAACCCCTGATGGCTTAATGGAATGGGTCGCCATGCCGTTTGGACTGTGCAACGCACCAGCTACATTTCAGAGGATGATGAACGACATTCTTCGCGACTTTTTACATAAGTTCGTGACAGTCTACCTCGATGACGTCTGTATCTACAGTCGAACTCTGGAGGAACACCTGGAGCACCTACGTCTCGTGCTACAGCGATTCAAGGAGGAAGGGCTGAAATTACGCCTTAAGAAATGCTTTTTCGGATTGCAAGAAATGGAGTATCTGGGCTACACTGTGTCAGCCGGGAAAATTTCGGTTTCCACAAAGAAAGTCGAGGCCGTTGCAGACTGGCCAGTGCCCAAGACGCAGAAGGAGGTTCGCAGTTTCGTACAATTCTGCAACTTCTATGCGAGATTTATACACCATTTTAGCGACCTTACGGCTCCATTGACGGACTTACTGCGGAAGTCCCAGCCACAGAAGGTTACGCTGACGCCTGCCTGTTTGGAAGCCTTCGAGACTCTCAAGTTACGGCTCATTTCCGCGCCATGCCTGATCCTTCCGGAGGTCAGCTCGGACGCGACGTTCACCGTAGCTACAGATGCATCAACAGTGGGGATTGCAGCAGTCCTGTTGCAAGACCAAGGGGGCGGTCTTCAACCAGTCTCTTACTGGGCGCGTAAGCTGAATCCAGCTGAGCGTGGTAACACTTACTCTGCGTACGACTTAGAAGCTTTGGCCGTATGCGAAGCTGTCAAGCATTGGAGGTGCTATCTTGAAGGCTGTTCTAAGTTCCTTGTCGTAACAGACCACGACACACTGCGGCATCTGCTCAGGCAACCAAACAACAGGCTGAACAAGCGGCAAGCAAGATACCTGCGGGATTTGCAACCGTTTGTGGGCTCGATGACACTTGCATATCGCAAGGGAGCTCTGAACGAAGCCGACCCGTTAAGCCGGCGTCCAGACTTCGTACCTCAGGCCACAGTACCCTTATTTTGGGATGGCGAGGTTCCGTCAGATCGAGAATTACGACGGAAGTCCCAGCTGCTGTTTGAAGACGCACAGTTAAATTTACTGACTGTTGACGCGTTGCAGCTGAGCCCTGAGTTCGCTGATCTCATTCGCGAGGGGTTCTCACAAGATTCGTTTTATGGGGACGATGGTGAGTGGACAAGAGACAGCCGGATAGAAGCCAGAGATGGGTACTTTTGGCGTCTCAATCGCCTCTGTATTCCACAGAACTCTGAGCTCCGACTGAGATTGATCGCAGAGCTGCACGAAAGTTCGTCAGCTGGTCACAGAGGAGTTGCTAGCACTCTTGCTAAAGCACTCGACAGATTCTGGTGGAAACGAATCCGCCAAGATGTGAAAGATTTTTGTGAACGCTGCGTCGTGTGCCGACGAGCGAAGATTCGACCGCAGATGGCCGCGACTCTTTACCCATTGCCTGTTCCACCCAGACCGTGGCACACAGTTGGTCTTGACTACCTGACACACTTGCCTGAGAGCAATGGCTTTAACAGTGTGCTGATTGTAGTAGACCATCTAACTCGAATGGCCCATTTTCTGCCATGCACAGAGTCGATTACTGCCGAAGAAACTGCCACTTTGTTTTTACAGGGAGTCTACCGCTTACATGGACTACCCCGTGTGCTGGTCAGTGACCGTGACCCGAAATTTGTCAGCGCTTTCTGGCAGACACTCTGGAGACGCCTTGGAACGCGTCTGAACATGTCTACCAGCCGACACCCAGAAACAGACGGACTGACAGAGCGTGTGAACAGCACGTTTCAGCAGCTTCTTCGTTGCTTCTGTTGCTATGATGGCTCTGACTGGTCGACACTTTTACCGCAAGTGGAGTTTGCGTACAATGCTTCGCGTGCACTCGGAATTGAGCACACACCGTTCGAGGCTAACTTTGGTTTTTCTCCTGAGGAGCCTCCTGACCTGCTCTTCAGCATGCGACCATCGATTCCAATTTCGCAAGACGCAACAGAACGGTTGAGATTGTTACAGGAAGTGCACAGCCTGGTACGCTCTGTGTTACAGCTACATAAGGACGAGATGCAAGCGCGTACAGAACCGTCTACAGCGCCACACTTCGCTAAGGGAGACAAGGTGTCAGTCGTCACAGCAAATCTTTTTCTCAGAGGACAACCGAACAGGAAACTCAGAGACAGACAGCTCGGCCCTTTTCCAGTGGAGGAGCAGATTGGAAAACACAGTTACAGATTGAAACTACCAGCGACAGTACGCTTACATCCTGTGTTCCATGTTAACAATTTACGACCCTGCTCTACCGCTCCGCTACGACCAGCTGTCCCGGTAACTGTACCTGAAGGAGACGACGAGGAGTTCGACGTCTCACACATCTCTGCTGTGTGCATCAAGTCGCTACCTGGGCGACGAGGCAAATATTTGCTCTTCATGACGCACTTCAGTGATGACGACATTCCACCTGTCTGGCACCGGTTGAACGAGGTGCATCGAACAATTGCGTTACAAGAATTCTTGGAGACGCCCCAATGGCGCAAGTTCGCCAAGACTCAGGCGTACAATGACTTCATGCACGCTCACCCAGCGCGCATTCCTGAGTCCCAGTAACTGCTTCAGTAAAGGAGCCAAGAACCACGGAGGTCTGCCTCGCGGCGGCCTCATTGATCTGTCAAGAGGGGGAGGGTACGAGTGTGACGAGTACAGTCAGTCTGCAACAGTACATTGCAGGACATTGTACAGGTACTCGTTACGGATACCAATTCGTGCTTTTCCACAGGATGGACGTATACTCGTGGGTACGTCGCTACTGCAATATTAAGGGTGCTGATGCTACAGTACGACCAGTACCTCCCGGTACGTACAGATATGCATAATTAATCTAACTAGCCAGATGACGCGCCAGAACGAGCTCTTCAATGCAGAAGGAGCCGCGTCGTGAAATCCAATGCTAGGCAGGCCGTGTCTCGAGGACAGATGACGACGGTTGAGCAGCACCAACGCCTGACACGTAAGCGAAGCTTGCAGGCATAACTAGTCTGGGCTGAAACCTATTTAAGCCCAGTGCAGTAGAGGGAGGTGACAGAACCTTTTAACAATTCCTTTGTTCACTTACAACATCTACTGCCTAAGTACAGCAGTGAAACATCTTTTGCCTCTCGACAACATCATTTGCCATCTTGCAACAACAGAACTAGACAGACTAGAACAGATTTGTGCTAGCGTTTAGCTTTCAGAGGCTAACCGCCACATTGTTGTTTCGTAAAGAGTGCGAAGTCCACGCGAAACCGTCCGGTGGTTGTTCGTGCAATGCGCGAAGTACCAGCCGAAGCCAAGCTATGAAGGTTTCCGATGTCCATTGAATAGTGGGCTCGCGATGACTAGTCGCACATATCTTGTCTGGTAGCTTTCCCGCCGAAAACTTGGCACGGAAAGTGTCGAAGTACGTCAATAGTTCCGCGATGTTTGGGTGAGTTGAGTCCGGCAATTCACATGGGAGTTTTCGCTCCGTGGAAGTACCGCGCGGCCGCTTTTTTGTTCTGTGGTAGAGGAAGATTCCACCGCGTGTTGAACACAAAAGGTCACTTGACCGGCACTCAACTCTTGCTCCCCCGCGAGGCCGCGACAAAAAAGTAGGGATGGAATTACAACCGCTAGACACGCTCTAAATAGCATGATTGTGGCAAACTGGGCTTGCGTTCAAGTGTCCGTCAACCTCGTGCGTAGGTCCGTAGCGATGCGTAGCGATGAGACGAGAGTCCGGGGTGGGAGGTACAAGTGGGTTCTAATGGGGTGGAGGGAGACTTGGGACGCTATGAATCCAACCCTAACCTTGCCCACCCAACCGACTTGTGCGACTAGTTCGGCGTCGTGGTCTCTAAAGAAAATGTTCACTGTTGAAAGGAAAGGTTGTAGACTTATCGCCTTGATGGTGCCCCGTTCTCCGATCCATGCAATGTAGCGCGCTATGGTAGTCGTTGTCGTGGCCAGTGGTGGTAGACCTCGTTCTTCGCAAAACTTGAAATATGACTTTATCGCGCTGCCATAAGTGTCGGACGTGTTGCTCGCCCAGGCCACGGTCAATAATTCGAGTGTTTTCGCTCTCTTGGTGTCCGTTCCCAATAGGCGCTGCATGTAGGGGCGCATCGAGTCGGCATGCATGATGTTGCAGCCATCAATCTCGAGCTTGTAGCGGACCTTTGCTGCACGGGACGGGTAACTATAAACTACTAGTTTGACGTGCCGCGTCATGAACATGAGTAGGGTGGCACTCATTGTTCCCCGGCGGAGGTGCAACCGGGCTAGAAGGGAATTCGGAGGACAGTGACGGGCCAATGAGGCTTGCCGATTATACCGCGTTTGTGCCGCCTCCCGGGATAGAACAACTGAGGGCGCGCTGGAAAGACCGTCTCGTGGCACGCCAACTCGGTAAGTGCTTGGTGCCACGCTTTTCATTTTGCGGCTGAAACTAATACCAGTCCTCCAAGTCCCTTGGGTTAGTGTCATCATATCAAAAGTCTTGCACAACTACCTTGCGTTGATTTTCGGTCACGGTAACTCGAAGCCCATCGAAGTTCGATATAGGCGGCGTTACTCGCATGCGTAAATCCGATGGCTTTTAGCCAAGCAACTAGTAAAAGAAACCGGCTCCCGCCGGCGGCACATCGGCGGCGGCCCCGGAGGGGGGTGCGCTCGCAGGCCCGTCGGCATCCCCTTACCTCCACGTGGTGGGCGCTAGAAACCCCGTAGCCGTGCCATGCTTAGCACGGTAGGGGCCTAAGAGGGCCGGCAGTGTGATCCGCGCGATCCGTAGCTGTCGGCAAAGGGCTATTTGAACTAAATAAAGTTTATGTACACTACCGGCGCCAAGGTCACCCACTCGGGACGTCCGATATGTTTTTCAGGACTACTACTAAGATACCGTTCCATTTGGGGGGGTTGGGGCATGTATCTTCATGAGTGTGTGGCGGAGAGGAGGGTACGGGCGGATCAGCGGTGGGTTGAGGGTGTTGAGGCTTGCGGCGGAAAGCTATGAAGCGGCGCTAGGGTATGGCGCTCGCTCGACGTCGACAAGCTTGTTGACGTCGAGCCGGCCGAAGGGGGGCAGCACGACAACAACACCGAGGAGGACTGTCGCTTAGGAAGGAGCGGCGAGGTCTAGCGGTGAAGTGATCCGCAGGATTAGTCGCCGCCGGAAAACCCGGTACGGAGGGTTTGAATAATTTCCGCACCCCCGTGGCCTTTTGGGATCCGGCCACTGTGATCGTGCACCACCTCACCGCTACCCACTATCGCTAGGCATACATATAATAAAAGAGAGTGCGAGCCCGGATAAGCGCGGAGGCTCGCACTCGAAGCAAGGGCGCTCGATGGACGCGCAAACGGTGTGTGGAGGGTACGATATTTGACTGATTTTCCTAACATATACCCGGGTATCTGCTACGGAAAAACCGGGGGAATGGCCGGGAAAACTTTTCAGCGCGGCGCCAAGAGCGCTATTGTTTTCTGTCTGGCTGTCTCCCCCCCCCCCCCCCCCCCTGCCCTCGAGCTGACGGGGGACTTCGACCAAGAGGAAGAGTCGCGACGGGAGGAGCGGCTACGACCTTGGGGCGGGGCTTACGAGATGCGACGGCGGTATCGACGAGCAACCGCGTGAGGAAAGGGTTTTCGCTAGCCTTTCCCCTCCTTTCTCCGGCAAGAACGAAGTCACGCGGGAGCTAGATTAGGTTGGCCCGTCGACCCTCTCGAACGCCGATCGGCGTAGGCCGGTTGGCATCCCGGTTCGGTGGGAGCGGGCCGTGTATCGTGAAGGTCGAACAACAGTTTCATTTTGCATATCTTGACAAATGGGTACACATGCCATTCCTACCATTTCTACCCGTTATGTGCCTTTGTTAGAGAGGTTTGTGCATGGGCTGGGGAAGACCCTATGTTTTGTGGAAAGTGTCGACTTCATTATTGGTGATGATTGTGAAGGAGGCAAAGGGGTTGGAGTGGAGTTTAGCGAGGGAGACGGCGATGGACATATGTTGGCTAGTTCTTGGTGTCGGCCACATTCGAAGGAGTGTATCGCGGATATATCTAGGTGACCTAGTGGGGTGGGGAGGCCGGATTCGAGGATAAATTCGAAGAGGTAATTGTGAACTGTAGTGGTGCATGTTTAGGGGTGGAAATGAGGCGGTAGTGTCGCCGGATTTGTTTTAGTTCCAGTGTGTTGTCGAATATTAGGTAAGGGGTGGAGAGAGAGTTGTGGGTTCTGACCTCCGGCCATGGGGGCCCTACTATTATCGGTTTAGGGACGGGGAGCGGCCTTGCCGGCCGAGGTAGTCCTGGAGGTCGGTATGGGGGGGGCGGAGGGGGCAGGGGTCTCGGAGGTGGAGGGGCATGCTCTTTCGAGCTCGACAATCCAGTCTTCGAGTCCGCCGTCTAAAGGGGCATTGGAGGGAGTGGGAAGGGGTTTGGAGGAGGGTGTGACTGTTTGGGT
>JAPMLY010003354.1:0-25965 GCA_026401115.1 Tetraselmis chui | reverse complement strand
TGTTAAACATACTACAAGTTGCCGCAACTCACTAGCACCTACTATTACATACTATCACACCGCCCACGCCGCCCTTCCGTCGTTCCCGCTCATTATATGTAATGCCACCCGTGCATAACATTGCAGCACGCCTCTTGCGAATCGTCTCGGGCTGAGCGAATGCCCCCCATCACCCATCTACTACCTTGGAATTCAAAACCAACCATCCACGCGAGCGACCGCAATCACCAACATGCCACGCGTAAATAGCTAACAACCTCTGCATCCATGCCACCATCTCGTGCATTTCTTATTATGCCCCCTGCCGTCCACCTTGCTACGCCGCGATGCATGCACTATGCTTACCATCCACGAACGCGCGCGCGCGCCTACGTGCCATACATGCATGCCCCGCCATGATGCAAAGCGAGCTGCGGAAGGTGGCAAGGAAAATAAGGGTAGACCCTCCGATCATCCTCCCGTCAGCACCACGCGATGGCGGGTCATGTCTGCGCTTGAATGTATTACATCGCACCCGACACAACCATTTCTCTTGCCCGCACATGTGGGTCCCGCGTGGGTGGGCGGCCTACGTGCATCATGAAGAATGGGCTTCCATCGTTACGCTTATGTCAAGCAGGGCTAGTACGCGGGAGGTTGCATCGATCGCGGCGCCCTTTGGTTGACTGTGTGGCGGACCGGGGGCGAGGGGGGGCATTGTAGCGAGCGAGGGGGCATGCGGGATTGAGCAAGGTTGGGGTTGGAATACACACACTATGCTGCGAGTAGAGAACTGAATAACGGGTGTGAGCAATTGCACTGAATAGACTCCGCGTTCATTACGGCTGATTTCGATACCGGATCGATTACGGACGCAGCACGCGTTATGGGGATAAACGCCCGAAAACGCGCTAGAATTTTCGGGATTCCGGACTTAGTGTAATTTTACTAATTATCATGAGAGATGCTGGCGCGGTAGACTTATTATTGACGTACGCGCGGAGGAAGGTTGTGCATATGGCTCGGTCAACATGTCGACATTATCCAGTAGGTGATTATGAACAACGGAATGGGGCGCACGTACGGTGTGTGTGTGTGTGTGTGTGTGTGTGTGTGTGTGTGTGTGTGTGAGCGGGTATGCGTTCGACAGCCGCGCACCCCCGCCCGCCCAACGGTTGCAATACAATCAATGCCGCCTCGGGAGTGAATTTGGCTAGCACGGGCAGGTGCGGCGCAGGTTCGGAAGGCGCCGGTGCAGCCGGGCGATAGCGGCAGCATGTCCTTACGTGCATACCACTATGCCCATATATTATTTGGTCACGAATGTGTTGTTTTTACTACTATTGTAAATATACCATTTCATCATTATGCATTGGCAACCACAATGCATGCACGGGCTCAGTATCAATGTCGCGTGGCGAGGTCCCGGGTGCACGGTATACTACATTGCGTATGGCATCCCCTCACAAGGCAGCGTGACGCCGCGCCATGGACGGATGGAGGTATTAGCTAGTGAGGTTGCCCAAGTGTGATGGGTGGCGGTATGTATTTAACCCTTGGTTAGTAGGAGAGGGTGGCTTGGTTGGCGGCGGGTAGTGTGAGCATTGAAGGTACCGTAGTGTGAGCAGCGGCACGGGGTTTTCCACATCCGCGCAGCAGGAGTGGGAGCGGAGGGGAGGCAGCGGGGGATGGAAATGCGGCGCGAGTGGGGAAAAAGCAAAACACTACGACACTGGGGATTCCCAGATCATTCCTGAATCCAGTACTAGTCCAGCCCAACTCAGCTTAACTTCCGGGGTCTGATGGGACCGGGTGCTTTCTAAGTGGTATGATCGTAGCATGAGCGTCGCCCTCCTTTCCAGTACCATATCTCACGCCGACGGCAGGCACCCGCCCACATGTCGCCCCCACAGCTCCCCGCCCTGCCCCACCTCATCACCACCATCAATGCTCCCTCTCACCCTGCCTACCCGTCTTTCGCGACCATCGTGCGTTGTGTTAAACATACTACAAGTTGCCGCAACTCACTAGCACCTACTATTACATACTATCACACCGCCCACGCCGCCCTTCCGTCGTTCCCGCTCATTATATGTAATGCCACCCGTGCATAACATTGCAGCACGCCTCTTGCGAATCGTCTCGGGCTGAGCGAATGCCCCCCATCACCCATCTACTACCTTGGAATTCAAAACCAACCATCCACGCGAGCGACCGCAATCACCAACATGCCACGCGTAAATAGCTAACAACCTCTGCATCCATGCCACCATCTCGTGCATTTCTTATTATGCCCCCTGCCGTCCACCTTGCTACGCCGCGATGCATGCACTATGCTTACCATCCACGAACGCGCGCGCGCGCCTACGTGCCATACATGCATGCCCCGCCATGATGCAAAGCGAGCTGCGGAAGGTGGCAAGGAAAATAAGGGTAGACCCTCCGATCATCCTCCCGTCAGCACCACGCGATGGCGGGTCATGTCTGCGCTTGAATGTATTACATCGCACCCGACACAACCATTTCTCTTGCCCGCACATGTGGGTCCCGCGTGGGTGGGCGGCCTACGTGCATCATGAAGAATGGGCTTCCATCGTTACGCTTATGTCAAGCAGGGCTAGTACGCGGGAGGTTGCATCGATCGCGGCGCCCTTTGGTTGACTGTGTGGCGGACCGGGGGCGAGGGGGGGCATTGTAGCGAGCGAGGGGGCATGCGGGATTGAGCAAGGTTGGGGTTGGAATACACACACTATGCTGCGAGTAGAGAACTGAATAACGGGTGTGAGCAATTGCACTGAATAGACTCCGCGTTCATTACGGCTGATTTCGATACCGGATCGATTACGGACGCAGCACGCGTTATGGGGATAAACGCCCGAAAACGCGCTAGAATTTTCGGGATTCCGGACTTAGTGTAATTTTACTAATTATCATGAGAGATGCTGGCGCGGTAGACTTATTATTGACGTACGCGCGGAGGAAGGTTGTGCATATGGCTCGGTCAACATGTCGACATTATCCAGTAGGTGATTATGAACAACGGAATGGGGCGCACGTACGGTGTGTGTGTGTGTGTGTGTGTGTGTGTGTGTGTGTGTGTGTGTGTGAGCGGGTATGCGTTCGACAGCCGCGCACCCCCGCCCGCCCAACGGTTGCAATACAATCAATGCCGCCTCGGGAGTGAATTTGGCTAGCACGGGCAGGTGCGGCGCAGGTTCGGAAGGCGCCGGTGCAGCCGGGCGATAGCGGCAGCATGTCCTTACGTGCATACCACTATGCCCATATATTATTTGGTCACGAATGTGTTGTTTTTACTACTATTGTAAATATACCATTTCATCATTATGCATTGGCAACCACAATGCATGCACGGGCTCAGTATCAATGTCGCGTGGCGAGGTCCCGGGTGCACGGTATACTACATTGCGTATGGCATCCCCTCACAAGGCAGCGTGACGCCGCGCCATGGACGGATGGAGGTATTAGCTAGTGAGGTTGCCCAAGTGTGATGGGTGGCGGTATGTATTTAACCCTTGGTTAGTAGGAGAGGGTGGCTTGGTTGGCGGCGGGTAGTGTGAGCATTGAAGGTACCGTAGTGTGAGCAGCGGCACGGGGTTTTCCACATCCGCGCAGCAGGAGTGGGAGCGGAGGGGAGGCAGCGGGGGATGGAAATGCGGCGCGAGTGGGGAAAAAGCAAAACACTACGACACTGGGGATTCCCAGATCATTCCTGAATCCAGTACTAGTCCAGCCCAACTCAGCTTAAATTTGAAATTGCGGGAGGTCGTGCGGGACTTGATGCGGTATATGCGTAGGAGGTGATGCAGCCATTGGACAGTATGCGTATGGAGTTGTGCAAGAATGCGAGATGTGTCGAGATGTGCTTTGGAGACGAGTTTATCTGGAGGGTCGGTGCGGGCGGTGAGAAGGGAGGTGAGACTCGTGATGGTGGAGGAGTGCGGTGTACCTGTGCGGCTCATGACTATGGGGAGGATGTCGACCACTGTGCCTGGCCAGTGGTTTCTGATGGCGTTCGCAAGGGGTGTGTATTTGTCACGTATGAGGTCGGCTGTGTGGGAGAGGTTGTTGTCTGTGCAGTACTTCCATTCCCCTATCTGAATCTTTTTTATGGACGCGTAGCGACGGCGACCGTTGGAGTGACCAACGAATCGGGGTTCGAGGATGCGGATGAAGTCAGGTTTGTGTGCAGGGGGACGAAGCAGGGGGGGGAGAATCTCAGGGGGGAGGACGGCGGGGCATGAGGTGAGGGAGTCAGGCGAGAGACCTTCGTCAGCAGCAACAAGTCGGGTGGGCATGTGGGTGGGGTGAGGTGGGTGGCAGTCAAGTGGAGTGAGGGCAGGGGTGGGGGAAGCAAACGATTTTATGGGTTTGTTACCGAAGTCTGCGGTGATGGTTTCCCAACGTCCTCCGTTGTGGCGTTCCAGTAGGGAGAGTAGGAGTTGCAGAGCGCTGTTGTGTCGGTCCTGTCTTAGACCAGACATAGAGGGGCAGTTACCGGCCATGTGGCCGTTGCTGGTGAATTGACCACATAGGGGGCAGCGCAGGGTGGGGTTGTGAGTAAGTAGGCGGGTGTTGTGGACGCCCCACATGAATTCTTGTTTGTGTGTGAACTGGATATTTGTGAGGGTTGAGTGTTTTTTGTGGTAAGAAAAATCGGCGCCGTCCTTCGCGGCGCGGGCGAGGAGGGCTCCGTGTTTGGTTGTTTGCGAGAGAGGAGTGTGTGTGTGTTTTGTGCTGTAGGTGTGTGCGTCGGATTTGAGGTTGGTGTATCTGTAGGGTATGGGGTCCCCTAGGGTTTGTGGGAGGAGGGTGTATGGCCATGTCCAGTGGCCTATTGTGACTTCAGAACCTGTGGTGTATAAAGTGTCGGGTGGGTGACCATCCGCGACTTGGTTTGCGAGTGTGTCTGCGAGGTCGTTGCCTAGGGAATGGTTGTGGGCTTTGATTTTGCCGAGGTGTGTACGGATGCCTGCTTCGCAGCGGGTTTTAAGGGTGTGTGTGATAGATGAGAGGGTGTCGCGATGAATGTTGTGGCGGTAAGCGGAAGGGCAGTTTAAGTAGCCTTGTATGAGGCGGAGGGAGCACGCACTGTCTGTGAGGAGGTGGGTGCGGCCAAATTGGAGGCCTACATCTATGCCAGCTAATTCAGCCCGATTTATTGTATGGGAGGGAGGGGTAGAGGTCACCAGGATTTTGACTTTGGTGTCCGAGGCGGGGTGGGTAGCTGCTGCTCCGAGGGGGGTCGAGCTGCCTTTTTTCGAGCCGTCTGTGTATACAAAGTCCTGCCAGTTCCAAGCAAGGGTGCCTCTGGTGGGGGGGTACGTTAGATGTACGCGGTCTGGGAGGGGGTATGTGAGGGGGTGAGTTGGGTTTGGGGGGCGGTGGTATATACCTGCTGAGTGGGGTGAGTAGGTGACAATGAGGTGTGGAGGAGGGGGGGTGATGATGGGGTTGGGGAGGTGAGTGTCGTAGATAGATTCGAGAGTGTTGTGAAGTGCGGTCATGGCTGTGGGTGATGGGAGGGTGGAGAGTGCGAGGGGGTTGGCGACGAGGTATATGTCGACCATCCATCGTGTGCCGAATGGGGTGGGGGTGGGGTTGCCAGTGTGTTGGTCGGGGGGTAGGAATGTGTTTGCGTCATTGGGGAGGGTGTAAAGGTGGTGGGTGTATGGGGAGTTGATGTATTTGGAGTGGCGATAGGGTGTGTGTTCCCATCGGGGGAGGATGAGGATGGTTGCGCTGGGTGTGTGAGGGGCTGTGAGGTGTGCGCTGGTGATTGCGTGTTCCATGGCTCGTCTCATGCATTCGTGGTCGTATTCGGGGTTGGCTATGCTGGTGCCTTGCCAGGTGTGCGGGGCATTGCTACCGCTGGATGAGAAGACTATATCTTCGGGATAGAGGGAGTGGTATGTGTGGGAGTGAAGGGATTTATTGAGGGGGTCGGAGTAGAGTTCTGTCTGGATGCGGAATGTGTGACGGAGGGCTGTGAGGAGGTCTTCTCTAGTGGCCCATCTATTTCGGGTGGTGGTGGCGGGTGTGGGTGAGTGGATTTCTGAGCGGGAACCTAGACGGGTGAGGAGGTGATAGACCTCCTCTTCGAACGTATGCTGCGAGAGGTCGGGGCGAAAGAGTTGGTAGAGGTGGCGGACGCGGGGGCCGTTAAGGGTGGTGACCGCGCGGCCGTCGGGAGTGCAGAGTATGGTGGTGTCGTGGAGTGATGGGTGTGCGTGGATAGCGAATTTACCGGTAGGGAGCATGTCGAGGTCGGGGTTGATGGGGTCATGGTTGAATGTGATAAGTGGGTGTGACCACGGAGGGGGTCCGGGTTTTGGCAAAATGGGTGCGGTGGAGGGGACATAGCCGGAGTTAAATGCGGTAAGGGCGGTGGGGCCGGAGGGGGTCTCACTGATGGTGTCGTGGAGTTGTAGGCACGGGGCCCACTGCACTTCGTGGAGGCGGGTAAGGTCGTGTCGTTGGCCGCGAGCGCACCACTCGCACTGCCATGTGGTGGGTCCTTGAGCTGGGCGACATTGGGAGTGTATGGCATAGTGCGGGCATGTGCAGCAGGTGGAGGAGGGTTCTGTGTGCAGGGGGTCATGACAGATGGAGCATGTGGTGGGGGAGGGGGAGGGGAGGCATACCGATGTGGGAGTGGAGGAGATGAGGCGGAAGCCGTCGTCGAGTTGTAGCTGAATGTCCCATTCCGTGAGGTGTTCCGGGGCCCATTCGACCATGTACTGCGTTTGGCCGTATTCTGTGTCTTTGTGTTTGGAGATGATGCGTGTTACGTCGCAGGGGGGGTAGTGGTGGTCGGAGGGGGTGAGGTATTCTGTGTCTAAGTGTGTGGTGGGTGCGGTGGGGGTGGAGTGAGTGGTGTGGGAGGTGCAGATGCCGGATTGGAGGGTGGGGGGTGAACGGGGGAGGTGAGGGGAGAGGAGGGGGATCCACGAGGGATGTATAGTGGTGGGGGGGGATGCTTGGTTGGTATTGAGGCTTGTGATGGGGAGGCGGTTGTGTATAGTATCGAGGGGTTCGGTGAGGATTGCTGCGAGGAGGCGGATGGGAACTGAGAGGGGGGTGGTGGACCCCGTGAGTGTGGTGATGGATTTGCATGATTTGAGGATGAATGAGGATGAGGTGGCTCTGAGGAGGACTTGTGGCCATGTGGTAATGTTGTTTTTCCAGAGGGGGGTGAGGCGGGGTAGGAGGGAGGCGTGTGTTTTGCGGGGGGAGAAATCGCAGTAGGCTTGTTTGTATGTGTGAGGGTCGGTGATGTGTGTGGCTTTGTCCCGGAGTGAGGTGAGGAGGGCGTTGTCTTGAGTGGTGAAGTGGGCACGGATTGTGGAGGCGATAGGGTTGGTGAGGGAGAGTGGGGGAATGTTGTGGAATAGGGTGCCCGCGTCGCGTTGAGCTCGGACTAAGCATTTTAGTGTGGGTGGAGTGTAACAGGTTGACATGATGGATTCTGAGGGCCAGTGGGAATACGTTGTGGATAGGGTGCGTATGTGTGCGCGGGCCATGTGGCCTCTATAGCCTGAGGCATTCATGATTTTATGTAAGTGGCATACTGTGAGTTGTGCGGCGTGGGCTTTGAGGGAGGGGAGGCCGTATCCTAGGTCTGATGTGGGGCGGTGAAGGGCGGTGCGGGGGAGGTTACGTACCGAGGAGACGGCGGAGCGGAGAGCGCGGCAGATTTGTCCTTCGAGAGTGTCGAGTTGGGAGTCCGTGAAGAGGCCGAGCTGGAGGGTAAAATGTTTTCCGATGAGGAGGCCACGGATGACTCTGATTCTGCGGGATTGAGTTAGTGGGGAGGTGGAAAGGGCGGTGATGAGGGATGCAGTGGTACGTTTGAGTTCGTGCCAATGTCTGGTGAAGGTGAGGGAGGTGTTTAGTTCTACCCCTAGGACGCGGTATGTGTCCCTGGGGCCAATGGAGGGGATGGGGGCCGGGGTGGAGTTTAGGGAGATGAACTGTGTTTGCAGGCGGGATGCGAGGAGGGTAGTGTTGGCGCGGGTGAGGGCGTTGCCTGTACGCCAGAGGGCGCCGGTGATGCAGCATTTGCGGATGTTGACCGTCATACCGGTGTAGGCGCTGAAGAGGGAGAGTTTTCTGAGCTGGATGGTCATGTTGGGGGTCGAGCCCGTAGCGAGGCTGAGGTCGTCGGCGAAGCCGTGTCCTGGGTATGTGGCTGTGGGTTCTGTGGGGTCAACGTTAGTGGTGGGGGGGCCTGGGCGGTAGCCCCGGCTTCCCACCGTGAGCCAGCGAAGGAACGGTTCAAGGAAGAGGGTGAATAGGAAGGGGGAGAGGGTGTCGCCCTGGAGGGTTCCTCGATTGATGTCGATGGAAGGGGTGGGGCCGTGAGGAGTGATATATGATGTGGTTGAGACCCCGTATAGTTGTTCGCATGTATCGACAAAGGTGGGAGGCATACCGAGTTGACGCATGTGTTTGAACATGATTCGGTGGTCCGCGGCGTTGAAGGCGCCTTTGAAGTCCGCGTACATGACGTAGATGTCTTTGCTGTGGAGTTTCGCGTCCTCCATCGTCATAATGAGGGAGGAGAGGGCGTCGTGGATACTGCGGTGTTGTCGGAATCCGTCTTGTTGGTCGCTGAGAATGCCATGGGTTTCGGCGTACTTCGAGCCTGCATCTTTGATTAGTGCTGTCCATAGTTTAAGGAGGTTGTTCATGAGGGCGATAGGGCGGTAGTTATCGAGGAGGGAGGGGTCGCCTTTTTTATGTAGGAGGCATGTTGTGCTGTGGCACCAATCAGGAGGAGTGTAGGATTTGTGTGCTAGGAGGGAGAGGAGAGAGAAGAGGGCGGAGCGGGTCGCCGGGGGTAGGAATTTGATTATTTCATTGGGGATACCGTCGGGGCCGGGGGCTTTGCCGGTGCCTAGGGAGTTGAGGGTTTTATCGAAAGTGTCGCGGGTAATCATGTCGGCAAGGGTGAGAGAGGGGTCTCCGCGGGGTTCGATGGTAAAGTTGTCGGGGTTGTTAGGGAGTTCCCATGGGGGGGTGGGTAGTTCGGGTGGGGTGGCGCAGCCGAGTTCGCTAGCGAAGTGAGAGTGTACCGCGTCGATGACGGCGGAGGGAGAGGATGCGGTGGTTTTATCGGGTTTGGTAATGCGGTGGAGGGTGGAGGTGGTGCCGGCGGGGGGTAGGAGGCCGCTTTTAATTTTCAATCGGCGGTGGGAGAGTTTGGGGCAGGTGTCGTAGGCCACATTGGCTCGAGTTTTTATTTTCTTTATTTTATTCGTGGTGGTGTCGTGAAGGAGCTGGCGGATGCGTGCTTGGCACTGTTGTTTGATGGCGTCAGGGGAGAGATATTCCGTTGTGTTTAATAGGGCTTGGGCGATGGGAAGGGGGCCGTTGTTTTTGCTGCATTTACGGAGTTTGAGTATTTGAGTGCGTGTTTTATTTGTGAGCCAAGTGGGGTCAAGGGACGCTTGGGGTGGGCGGGGTTTTTTGTCGGGGAGGAGGGGCCAAACTGTGGCTGCGTGGTCCATGTGTTGGGAGAGGAGTGTGGTGAATTGTGAGGCGAGGGTGTCGAGGGTGTCGGGGGTGGCCGAGGTGTATGAGGTGTTGAGAATTTCTGCGTGGAGGGTTGCCGTTTGGTTGATGAGGTCGGGGGTGCTGGATTGGTATACTTTTATGTGGTCGGGTGTGAGGGGAAGGCGAAAGGTGAGTTTGCGCGTCGTGTGTTGTGTGTGGGGGTGGGTATGGGGAGGGGGGGGGTGTGCCATGAGTGAGAAAGGGGCGGGAATGACGAGGTGGATTGCAGAGTGATCAGTAAAGTGGGAGGGGGAGGGGAATATCGAGCAAGAGGATGGTGGGAGGGTGATAGGTGAAGGAGGCGTGGTGAGCCAGTGGTCAAGGCAGCCCCCGCTGCGGGGGAAGGTAGGGATGGGGTCGTGGAGGGGGTGGAGGTGGGATTTGAGTAAGGAGGTGAGGGCAGGGTGTCCTATACCTGTGTGGGTGGTCGATTGGAAGTCCCCTCCCCAGAGGGTGCGGTGTTGCGGGTGGTCGTCCGCTAGTCGGAGGCCCCAAGCTGCAACTTCTGCGTAGAGGCGGGTCAGTTGTGTGTTGTAGAGCTGGGGCATATAAGTACCTATAAGGAGGTAAGGGGTGCCTGAGTGGGGGACGATTTTTAGTCCGGCGATATGGGGGATGAGGTGGGGGGGCGGGGTTAGGACAGTGGCAGACTGGAATGAGGCTCGGCGGACCGCGAAGAGAACGCCTGCGTTGGGTAGGGGCACAGTTGAGTAGCAGGGTCGGGAGCTTTTGAGGTGGTATTGGGGGAGGGCTATGCGCCAGCGGGACTTGTGGGTGTCGTGGTTGGTTTCGGTGAGGATTAAGACGTCCGGTTGGTGGGAGGTGGAGAGGTGTTCAACATCCATAATGGAGGTGTGTAGGCCGCGGGTGTTGAGGGTGATGAAGTGTAGTGGTTGGGATGTGGAGGGGGTGGTGCTGGGGGGGGCGACTGGGGGGTTCTCGACGGGGGGGGGTCTGGGAGGTGGGTGGAGGGGGGGAGGAGAGGGGGGATGTAGTGGGTGGTGTGTGTGGATAGGTTGAACGGAGAAGGTGGGGTTGGGGGAGGTGCAGGGGGGTTCTGGGGGGGGTTGTTCTGTGGGTGGGGTTGCGAGGAGAGGTGGGGGGCGAGGAGGGTGGGGGGGGGAGGGGTGGGTAGGGGGAGGGAGTTTGGGGGGTGAGGGGGATGTGGGGGAACAGAAAGCGTCTAGGAGGCGGCGACGTCCCTGTGGGAGGGGGGCGGAGCGGAAGGTGTGGTTCCAGAGCATAGTGTGTAGGGAGTATACTGTGGACCGGGGGTCGAAAGTGGGAGGAGTGTAAGGTTGGTCCGGGGGAGCTGTGGCAACGAAGTATGTGTGTAAGAGGACATGGGTGCCGCACGACCACGCCCTGTCGGAGTCGTTTTGGCGAGGTGGGTTGAGGGAGTGTAGGGAGCCGATGGGAGGGGGGGGGGAGGAGTTCCAGGCCGAGAGGAGGTTGAGAGAGCGGGCGAGGAGGTCGGGAGGAGGGGAGTAATGTAAAGAGTCAATCCATGTAGCAGAGGAGTGAGTAAGGTGGAGGAGGCCGAAGTGCGAGTGTTGCCACGTGAGGACGAGGAGAGAGTGGTTAGGCGTCCCCGGACGCGGGGGGTGGCCCCGATTGGCTAGGTTGGTCCAGTGGCTGGGGTATTGGGAGGTACGGTGGTGGTTATCGACGTCGGTGTTGGTAATAACTGTGTACGAGGCGGAGGGAGTTGAATGGAGTTTGGTGATTTCTGATGCGAGGCAATACAGGTTAGATAGGTCCTGGTACTGTCCCCATTGGAAGGAGAGGACAGCAGAGGAATCAAGGTAGCCGATAGGGGTGGGAAGACCAGAGTCCAGGTTGTAGTCGATTAAAAATTGATGCATAGTTGTGCGGCAGGTGCGGGGGCTGAAGTGGGCCGGTAGAGTGAATCGAGGTACGGTGGTTACAGTATGAGCGCGGATGTCTGGTTGGGGGGTGGGGGAAGGGGTGTGGGGTCTAACCTCCGTTTCGTCCTGGGGGGACCTAATGATGATAGTCGGCCTGCTCGGCCGGGGGGGACATGGTGGGTTGATTGGGGGAGTTAGCGGCGGTCGGTGGGGTCCCAGGGGTCGCCGCGTTGTCCTCCGACAGGTTGGAGTAGCCGTCGAGGTCGAGTTCCTCGTCTTCAAGGGTGTCGGATGGGAGGGAATGGTGTGTGGGGGCGGTTGGGGGGGGTTGGGTGTCCGTGGGTAGGGGGGGATTGGGGTTGAGAGTGCGTGGAGGAGGGGTAGGGGCACGGGGGGGTGTGAGGGAGGGGTGCGGGGGGACACGAGTTGGGGGGGTTGGGGAGGGTTGCTTGCGGGAGGGGCGTGAGGGTTTGGTAATCCCTACTGGGGGTGCTGGTTTGAGTGAGGGGTCTGTGGGGGGGCGTGTGTGGGGAGGGGAGTCTGCTGATGAGGGCGGAGTGGAGAGGGAGAGGGTGGAGTGTTGGGGGAGGGTGGGAGGTGTGGTGAGGGTTGGAGTGGGGTTTGGGGGGACGGGGAGTTGGGAGGGAGGTTGTGTGTGGGGGGCGGGGTGGGGGGGTGAGGCGGAGGAGTCCATGGGTTCAGAGGAGTCTTCGGAGATGATGGGGAGAGGGGAAGGTTGTGTGTAAGGGTGTGGGACCGGGGGGGGGGTGGGAGGGTGGGGGGAGGGGTGGGCGTGGTAGGAGGAGGTTGAGGTGGGGTGTGAGGTCGCGGGTTGGTGAAGTGGCCATGTGTTTTGGGTTGGGAGGGTCGGGGTGTTGGAAAGTTGAATCTCCGGGAGGGAGGAGAGGTCGAGAGGGAGGTCCTCGTCTTCCTGGAGTTGGAAGTCGGAGGGCTCCAGGTGCCACTGGCTGGTGGCATGGGTATCTGCGAGGTGTCTGGTCCATTGTAGGAGGAGGGCTGGGGGGTTGCGGTGGAGTGTGAATTTTTTTGTGATGGTGAGGGGCGGCGGAGAGGGAGAGGTGGTGAAGATGGGGTCCTGGAGTCGGGCTTTCCCGAAGGTGGAGTAGTGGTGTGGGTTGACATTGAGTGTGCAGGTGGATGGAATGCGTGTGCCTCTGTGGGTGTATGTGTGGGTGAGAGGGATGGTGACTGTGCCGTTGGTGGAGATGAGTATGCAGTACATTTCGGCACTGAGTGAGACTTGGATGCTGGTGGTGATAGTGGGCGAGTTGGAGGGGTGGGAGCGAAAGTACGAGCCATCAGGGAATTTTTTCAGAGTTGTGTAGTGGTAGAGGCTGAGGGGGTGTTGGGGAGGATGGGTGGGGTTGGGGGTATGTTGTGTGAGGTATTCTGTTGCAGTTTGGGATAGGAGGGTGTATAACCAGTGTGTGGGTGGAATGGTACCGTCGGAGTTAATGCATGGTAGGGAGAGGGAGTGGCGGGATTGGACTAGGACAGTGGTGAGGCAGGTGTCAGCCCAGGATAAGCCGGGGACGTGTCCTGTGACGGGGGGTGGTGTGATGGTGATGGTGTGAAGGTGGTGGTCAGGGGGTACTGGTTCATAGGGTGAACGGGGGAAAATGTGAAGGGATACAGGTCCAGACTGTGAATGAATGGGATTATTGGGCAGGTGGAGGATATTTACCCAGAAGGAGGACGGGTCGGACTCGATCGGGACGGGAGTGTCCAACGGCTGGAGTGCGTCCGCGAACTGGAGGGTGAACTGGGCTTGCTCGGGTAGGTCTTCGAGTTTGCACAGGTTGTGGGATGGGGGGGTGAGACCTGTGGAGGTGAGAGCTGTCGCGAGGTCGGAGGTGAGGAGATCCTGTAGTAGGGCGACTGTTTCTTGGCCGGTGATACCATTGAATATCGGGGAGCGGATCTTCATCCTGCGGCCTGAAACTCCTGGAGCTGAGGCAGCCCGGAGAAAGCGAATTTTCTGCTGACTTAGTTTTTCCAGGAGCGGAGGGGATGAGAGTATGAAGGGGGGCACCGGACCGGCCGAACTGAATTCACGCTGGCGTGAAGTCAGTTGGTACAGGAGCCCCACCGCTACACAGGAGGTAGGAATCGTCAGGTGGATCTCTTGGAAGCTCGTGTGGAGCTCGACTGGCAGGGGGGTGACATCGTTGCATTTCGGGGAGGTGGGGTGGAGGGTTCGTGTAGCGGTCGCGGTCCACCGTGTGTGTTGGGCGATTTCCCTGCCTATTATATTTCGGATGCGGCTGGGGAGATCGGAAAGGTCGCGCAGGCTTTCGAGTAACCAGCGGCGGGCCAACGAGCATGCCGACACGATCGGGTCGGGGTGAGATGGGTCCGGGAGGAAGACTCCGTGGATCCAGAACCGAGCGAGGTGGGGGGGGGTGGTGGAGTACTGGCCTGTGATGAGGAGGGAGTCGACAGTCCTGGTGGAGAGGTCGTCGGCCTGTCCCGTGGTCTCTGTTGACCGTGGGGGGGACAGGACTAGAGGGGTCTGTAGGCCACGGCGGAGAGGGAGGGGGTCCAGTGGCGTGCCCAGGAGTTGCTGGGGGTGGGTGAGCTGGGGTGCGGTGAGAAACGGGGTCAGGGGGTGTCCCGCGAGAGCGTTCCGGGGTTGGTAGAGGTCGGTGAAGCGGCCATGCGGCGGGGGGTCCTTCAGAAGGGCCTGCCTGTAGGTGGGGGGGGGGGGTAGGGGGCGTAGACATGGCGGTCGAGTAGGATTTCGAGTGAGGGAGAGGGATGTAGGAGGTATGTGTAGCTTTTGTGGTTGGATTTTGAGATTCGTTCACGTGTTGGCTGCACGCGACCAGGCCTGATGGGGCCTGGGTTTGTTGGATGTTGGCGGCGGACAGGGACGTCCGGACGCTCGGAGGGGCGCGATGGGGCGCGCAGCCGACCGGTGGAGAAGCTTTTTGTAAGCGATGAGGTGTCAGGGTGTGACGTAGTACTTTGACGGGTACTTGTAAAGATTTTGAAGTGGATGGCGCGGTAGCTGTCGGGGGGATAAAATTCAAATCCCTGGAAGCTGCGCCTTTGAGCGTGTACCGTCTGGTGTCGCTACGGATCCACTGACCAGTTTGAGCTAGGCTCGGGTGGGGAGAGGTGAATGGTACACGCTGTTCAGCGGCCCTGTCCACCAGTCTTGCGCTCGATGGGAGGCCAGGCCCAGAGCGAAGACGATCGGCGTTGCTCATTCGAGCTACCGACCCATCCCCGTGTTTTTGAGGTTCAGTAGTACTTTAGTAGTACTTTGGATCTTTTTACTGTCTTTAGTGACGGTAGGATACGTTTTTCTCCTGAATCCAGTACTAGTCCAGCCCAACTCAGCTTAACTTCCGGGGTCTGATGGGACCGGGTGCTTTCTAAGTGGTATGATCGTAGCATGAGCGTCGCCCTCCTTTCCAGTACCATATCTCACGCCGACGGCAGGCACCCGCCCACATGTCGCCCCCACAGCTCCCCGCCCTGCCCCACCTCATCACCACCATCAATGCTCCCTCTCACCCTGCCTACCCGTCTTTCGCGACCATCGTGCGTTGTGTTAAACATACTACAAGTTGCCGCAACTCACTAGCACCTACTATTACATACTATCACACCGCCCACGCCGCCCTTCCGTCGTTCCCGCTCATTATATGTAATGCCACCCGTGCATAACATTGCAGCACGCCTCTTGCGAATCGTCTCGGGCTGAGCGAATGCCCCCCATCACCCATCTACTACCTTGGAATTCAAAACCAACCATCCACGCGAGCGACCGCAATCACCAACATGCCACGCGTAAATAGCTAACAACCTCTGCATCCATGCCACCATCTCGTGCATTTCTTATTATGCCCCCTGCCGTCCACCTTGCTACGCCGCGATGCATGCACTATGCTTACCATCCACGAACGCGCGCGCGCGCCTACGTGCCATACATGCATGCCCCGCCATGATGCAAAGCGAGCTGCGGAAGGTGGCAAGGAAAATAAGGGTAGACCCTCCGATCATCCTCCCGTCAGCACCACGCGATGGCGGGTCATGTCTGCGCTTGAATGTATTACATCGCACCCGACACAACCATTTCTCTTGCCCGCACATGTGGGTCCCGCGTGGGTGGGCGGCCTACGTGCATCATGAAGAATGGGCTTCCATCGTTACGCTTATGTCAAGCAGGGCTAGTACGCGGGAGGTTGCATCGATCGCGGCGCCCTTTGGTTGACTGTGTGGCGGACCGGGGGCGAGGGGGGGCATTGTAGCGAGCGAGGGGGCATGCGGGATTGAGCAAGGTTGGGGTTGGAATAATACACACACTATGCTGCGAGTAGAGAACTGAATAACGGGTGTGAGCAATTGCACTGAATAGACTCCGCGTTCATTACGGCTGATTTCGATACCGGATCGATTACGGACGCAGCACGCGTTATGGGGATAAACGCCCGAAAACGCGCTAGAATTTTCGGGATTCCGGACTTAGTGTAATTTTACTAATTATTATGAGAGATGCTGGCGCGGTAGACTTATTATTGACGTACGCGCGGAGGAAGGTTGTGCATATGGCTCGGTCAACATGTCGACATTATCCAGTAGGTGATTATGAACAACGGAATGGGGCGCACGTACGGTGTGTGTGTGTGTGTGTGTGTGTGTGTGAGCGGGTATGCGTTCGACAGCCGCGCACCCCCGCCCGCCCAACGGTTGCAATACAATCAATGCCGCCTCGGGAGTGAATTTGGCTAGCACGGGCAGGTGCGGCGCAGGTTCGGAAGGCGCCGGTGCAGCCGGGCGATAGCGGCAGCATGTCCTTACGTGCATACCACTATGCCCATATATTATTTGGTCACGAATGTGTTGTTTTTACTACTATTGTAAATATACCATTTCATCATTATGCATTGGCAACCACTGCCTACCCGTCTTTCGCGACCATCGTGCGTTGTGTTAAACATACTACAAGTTTGCCCCATAATCGCGGCTTGGCCGCACACCGTAGGGATTGTTGCCGTGACGTCTGTGTCCCGCGTTCCCCTCAACTTCATCGGCAACACAAGTTCAGGTCCGCCTTTTTAAAGAGATTAAGTACAGTTAAACCCTAGAGACCCTACATGATAAACACCCGCCCTCCGCGAAAAGCCTAATTTCACAGCGACAGACTTTAATAGAGGAAGAGTGCATATCGTTCCCCCAGGTGGCAAGACGCGCGACACTCAAGATGTTGCAACCAGAAGGTGCCGCACCAATTTTGTTTAAACAACCCTACAAATGATGTAAACCATGCCCTCAAGCTTTGGCAACCGTCGGTGGCTGTGAATATGCGACCAGCGCTTTATATCTCCCACTTTTTGCCAACCACTTCACCAAAACAATTTAGGCCTCCTTGCACCATGTAGCGTGCTTTGCGCTCACTTGGTAACCAACGCCTGCGACAAATACACACAACAATTGAGTCCTTACCCCGACAACTCATCAAGCTACGAGAGCGGCATTGAGTCGCATCGGACCGGGAAGCACCTTGTTCCGGATCTGACGGGTGACTGTCCGCATGGTAACGAACTCCTCCGCAGAGGAGGGGTGGATACCTACCACCGTGTCCAACTGCTTCTTGGTGACACCGATCTTCACCGCCACGCCCATACCCTGCATGATCTCCGCCGCATCAGGTCCAACCATGTGCACACCCACGACCTGTACACGTCCATTTAAAAAAGCATCAGCACTGCCCGTAGTGTCAACCTCAATGCGGACAGCATTCACGCTTATACGCTTATACTTCATGCGATGCACCGAAATGCGATGGGTGGCAAGGTTATTTAGTCAGATGCCAGAGAAAGGTGCGCGGTAGGGGACGGCGAACCTTGTCAGTGTTGGAATCCACCAACAGCTTCATAAACGCACGGCCAGGGTTTCCGCTGATGGTGTTCTTCATGGGGCGGAAGGAGCTGGTGTAGACATCGACGTCGCTCAGCTGCTCAATGGCCTCCTCCTCAGTTAGCCCCTACACGTAAACACAGGCTGAGCTACGGTCTTGGACAGTCGACCATTCGGTCTGAATAAGTTGGGTTAGGAGTCGAGACCATCAGCAGCGGCACCCACCACTGTCGCTAGAGGGGGCTGCGTGAAGACAGCAGACGCGATGTTAGAATGGTCTGGCACAGTCGGTGTGCCTTCGAAGAGAGTCTTGGCCAGCGCCATGCCCTCCATTAGCGCTACGGGGGTCAGGTTCACACGATCAGTGACGTCGCCAATAGCGTAGATGTTTGGAACGTTGGTCTGGCTGTACTTGTCCACCTACAGAGCAGAGCAGAGACACCCTCCTCATAAATCAGTCGAGCTACTCCAGAAAAATTGCCATCAGGTGCAAACACAACAAAGCAAGGGTAGCTTGGGAGGAACACACAATGATGGCCCCATTATCGTCCATCTCAACTCCGAGTTGCTCCAGCCCCAAGCCCTCGGTCTTTGGCTTGCGGCCTACAGCACCCGAACTCATACGTTCAGCGAGGCGGGAAGGGAACTCGGATGAAATGAAGGAACGACATGGGCAGCAGCGAGGGCTTCCTGTCGCGTGTGGTAAGGGCAACGGAAAATGGCAGAGGGTATACCCGTTGCCATCATGACCACATCGCACGTCTGCTCGAATTTGTCACCGTCATTCGACTCGCACTTGAGGGTAAAGGTGCCGTCATCGTTTTTCACGATCTCGGTGGGCGAGAAGCCCGGGTGGATGTTGATGCCCTTCTGTTCGATCTGCTCTCCCAGGAAGCTACGGCACTGGTATGGGTACAACAGATTGCCGGGAAGGGGGCATTAGCGGACATATGGAGTCAGACTGCACATGGGGAGCATTTATTGGCAGGGCGTGATTGGCAATGAGCTATACCTCCTCATCGAATCCGCGCAGAGGAAGGGGCTGCCTGTAGACGAGATGCGTCTCGGAGCCGTAGCCCTGGAAGATGCCAGCAAACTCGCACGCAATGTAGCCGCCGCCAATCACGCACACCTACCGAATGACAGTAAAGACAATAATTGTTTCTTGTTGGTGGTGATGTGGTGGCATTGGCGACACGCGCAAATGCTGAATAGAAAAGGTTCCATCAAAGATAAACCGAAATTGAAGCCATCATGGAAATCTGGCATCTTGCGTGTTGTTTTCATTTGGGACCAAAAATGAATTATGACAATGAGCAGCGACATTGCAAAAAGAAAGAGAAGGAGAAAATCCCATCAAAGATAAACCGAAATTGAAGCCATCACGGGAATCTGGCATCTTGCGTGTTGTTTTCATTTGGGACCATACACGAGTCAACACAAAGCGCAGCGACGTGGCGAGAACGGTGAGAAACTCGCACACAACAGAGGGGCCCATCAAAGATAAACCGAAATTGAAGCCATCACGGGAATCTGGCATCGTGCGTGTTGTTTTCATTTGGGACTATTTTGATGTTAAACAATTCTACGGTGTCGGATTGGGGCAGGCCTTCACTCACCCTCTTGGGGAACTTGTCCAAGGTGAGGGCCTCATCGCTGGTGATGCAGTGCTCTGAGCCGGGGACGCCCACGAGGTGGGCCTTGCCGCCCACTGCAATGCAGATATTCTTTGCCTGCTCCCAGAGCGGCATGCCATATTAAACAAATAGGTGTCAAAAGACACGCAAGCAAGCAACAAATGCCCCCCCACGCCGTCCTCAGTGTAAGGGTAACAATTCTGATTCACACATTAGGCAGTCATCAATGATACATCTGACTAGCCCACACACTAGGAAAGGGTGATATTCAAGCAAGAAAAGGGAGCAACGAGCACAATCACACGCCTCCAACCAGCGCCTTCCACGCATATTCCTACTTTGTCTATGCGAATGTTTCATGTGCGAAAAAAAAAGGGCCGCGCACCGTGTATCGCTTCCCATCCACGTCAACAGTGTGAGCGTCCACGAGCTTACCCCGGCCCTCTATGAGCTCAACTCCAGCATTCTGCGACACAGCCGCAGAAACATCAAGAGACAAACATGTTCCCCGCTGACCCAGCTCTTAGGCGACAACAACATGAACCAACATGAAGTTGCATCTCATTTACCTTCAGCAGATTCTTGTAGATGCCGGTAAGCCGGGTGATCTCATTGGTCTTGGCCTCCAGCATCTTGGGCCAGTTCAACTCGGGCGAGGTAGGGACACCCGACCAGCCAAAGCCAGATGAATCCTACGAACAGGAACGGATTACCAATGAGAACTGTTGTGCTTTTGATGCAGCGCAGTCCGAAAACCACGGCCTCCCGACAAGTGCAATGGCTATGGGTGCTCGAATACAGACACTTATGTCATCAGCTTGGGTATTTTAAGCTACCTTGAAGGCCTCAGTATACTCTGACCCGTAAACGTAAAGCTTCTTGGGGACGCAGCCGCGCAACACACAGGTGCCGCCCACGCCGCCCTCCGTGTCGCTGGAAACCGCGTTAAAGGGCATCTCGCACACGGCAGCCTTAGCACCTGAAAGGCGCAGCGAATTCGGAGGGGTTACTACCTCATCAGCACGTCTAATGCGGGGTGCACTGCTGCACACGGTCCAGCTTAGTTCGGCCAAGAACTGCGGAGACGCGCTCACCCATCGCCGCAGACATCCGCGATGCGCGGACGCCGCCGCTGCCGGCGCCGATGCAGAAGAGGTCGTAATCGTACTCTCCCGATCCATTGCCAGAGGCCGCCATCACTGCTTTCATCGCGGGAAAGGAGGATGTGGAAGTATGATGGCTTAGGACATGGTGTAACACAACGTCGTCGGGTATAAGTCTGGCGAAGTAAATACGAACTACGAAGGAGAGCGAGCTGCGAGTAAAAGTTTTACTTTGGTACAAGTATAACGTCGTTGGACTCTCTTTTTAATTGGCCGAAAGTCTGATAACAAGGTACGAAAAGGGGTTGCAAGGATATCAGGAAGCATTCTGGGCCGTACAAAAGTTTCACCTTGGGTGTTAAGTCCCCTGTGCTGCCCGCGTCGCGCAACGGGCAAGGTGGCACCTGGGGACAAACATACGAGTCAGATGGTTGCGTCGATCCGGGGCTGGGGGAGTTATTTATTCGGAAGGGCCACACGGCACACAGATGCAACCACGTGTTGATATACACTTTCGACGCACTTGCAACGCGAATCATAGAAAGACTTCGCAGAAAAAATACATGAGGGAGGAGGGTTTTCAACCTTTGGCGTGGAGCGCGTGCAAGGTAGGTGCGACTCGCAGCACACCCGCAATGCGGCCGGCAAGGCAAGACGCTGTGGAGCGGCGGCTGTGACCGCCTGCCGCCGCGGCAGCGCTGCTCACGCGTAGGGGCGCGGTTCCAGCCGCCAAAAACATGGTACCTGCCATGGGGGCTTAACAGTCCTGCCGGTTTGGGGAATGCAAGCTGGACTGCTGTGTCACGAATTCAACGCCGTGTATGGCTGCCGCTTCCTTCCTTGTGTTTCGGTGATGGCGATGGCACGGTGTCTGTCAACTTGTGATCTCAATAATGAACTTCTCGAATGTTATCCGCTCCCCTTCAGTACATGAACCATACTACCCGTACATATAACCGGTACTCGATGAACCTAATAATACCTCAATAACTACAGAAACTGTCGGGGTACTCCTGTCGTCAAGAATGTGTATTCCCTACCTTGCCTTTGAGTTTTATGTGGTCCCAGTATGGATACCCTCAGACCCGTACCTCAATTAACCAAAAACACAAATTACTGGGGACACAATTCCGCTGACTCTCGTTCCTTGCGTTCTGACAGTTGTGTCCGTATGCAGCATTTTGTTCGTCGATCTACTTCTGTTTCGTTTCGGCGTTTTTTGGGGGATGTGCGACGTGAATTCATGCAACGTCTTTCTGCTGCTCTTCATGGCACACTGGGTTCCTATCTCCGCGACGCTTTTTAGGAGGGCTTATGCTGTGGCATGCCTTCATGTTCCTCGGGCTTAGGTTTTTTCCCTCTTTTCCTCTTTTTGCTTGATGGCCTCCACTGTTTTTTCTTGTAAGAAATTGTTTTGTATTCAATTGATGCTGAGAAACATTATATGGTCAGATTGATTTGAATCTAGAGGTTTGCATATCCAACTTCCATGTGTACGGGACAATAACACTAGCGGTTACTGTTACCGTTAATAGCGGCGCGTCACACTTGCAGGGCAACCACCTTGCCCGAGCAGTTAGACGCAACCAACGACCAACGACTTTCCCAACGGTCAACTCTAGTTAGCCCAAGCCTTATAAGCCGTAGCTAGCCACAAGCCTAGGCACTCTCTGCTTTCGCGCTCAGCCAATCTAGGCTTCGCGCGAAAGCAGTCTCGACTCTAGTAGTCGAGCAAGGTGTTAGTTTACCATCGTCCCATGCGCACTCGAGCGTCACGCGACACTTCCCCTCGTTCAGCTACGCAGTTACGCAACATGCAGCCTGAGCAGTCTACGTCCGCCGCAGCGGCCGACCCTCACGCTATCTCGATCGAACAACGCACAGCCGAACATATTCGTTCGGCAGTTTTGGAATCGTAACAACGAATTATTGAGCAGTTTTTGGCGACTAACGCTGCCTTACTCGCACAGCTCCAGCAGACGAATGCCACACCTGCTTTTACTGATCAACAACAGTCCATTCCCGCCGACGCGGCCCCCAGCGACGGAGGGTGGTAAGGAGGCCCCTTAGCCACCTATCGACCTGCTTGACGACGAACCCGAACCCCCTGCGCCCGATTTCGTCGACTTCGCCTACTACGGCGAAGTCATCCCGGCCGGCCTCGAACGTCCCCCACGCGACGTCGAGGAGCCACGTCTGTGGACACTGACAAACGACACAGCCCGCGCTCTAAGCGACAAGCGCACCCAATCAACATACGACGAGTACCTTCACATCGGTTGCTATGCCTTCTTCGACAGTTGCGCCAACGCGGCAATTAGCGAGGCTTTGAACACGTTGTCGCACGGCCCACCTCTATCGGTTGAGCAGACGGCGGCGATTGCCCTCATCCGAGCGGGTCATCGCACCCACACAGCGACGGAGGAGGCCGCCCATACTCTATTGGGCTTCCTCCGCCTCACCAAGGGCGGACATACGAACACGGATTCGGACCGCGTCTTTCCCGAATTGGCCCACGAGCGCTTTTGCCGCCCACGCCCTACCGCGGTCTCCGGCCCACTGGATGCGCTACGCCAAGCGTTCGTCGACTGCACGCTGGAAGTCAGCCTACATGCCGCCAGCAAGGCCGCTGCCGGCGCCGCGTTCGCAAAGCTCACACCGGACAAGCCTACGGGCCCCGACGCTCGAGCCCGCAAGGCAGCAGCCGACAAACGCAAGGAAGCGGCAGTAGCAGCAGCAGCAGCCCGCGCCACCCCCGTGGCCAAGCCGAGCGACCCGACAAAACCCTCAACCAAGAAATTACGGTGTGGCCCGCCGCGCCGATTCCTGCTCCCCGACATCTTGCTTCATGCGCCACCGCGTGCGTCGAAGATGGCGGGAGTGGGAGCGCATCGGCGCGAGCGGCCAAGTCCTAAATTGGATCCGCCATGGCGTACGCGTGAAGTTCAAACACGGCGCCCGACCCAAGCCTTTCAACCACGGCATGTCTATGCCAGACGCAACACCAGCCCAACTCGAGTTTCTTAACTCGGAATTGCGACGCTTCGAGACTTGCGGAGCGTGGGAGCGCGCGGAGAACTCTCGCTACGTGTCCCGGATGTTTCTAGTGCCCAAGCCCGGGTGCAATCAGTGGCGCCTTATTATCGACCTTCGAGAACTCAACCGTTACTGTTCAACGTTCAACATGACGTGCGAGACCCTCAAGCACCTTCGCCACCTCTCCCGTCCGGGCGACTACTTCGTCTCACTCGACCTCGCCGATGGGTACTACACCCTTGGCATCCGGGAGGAAGACCGAGACTACTTCACGGTCAACTACCGTGGCACCATGTGGCGCCTCGCGTGCCTTCCCATGGGCTGATCGGGCTCGGCTTACTATTTTTGCAAGCTCACCCATGTGTTCACAAACCATCTACGGCGCCCACCCCCTCCCACGCCGGCATCTACGCCGGACCACGCACGCCCATCCAAACGTTTTCTACGGAACGCTCGATGGCGCGGTACGAGACTCCTCCCCTATATGGACGATTTCCTTTTCCTAGCGGACTCATTCCACGACGCGCTGCTCCTTCGCCAGCGCGTCGAGGCCATGCTAGACAGCATAGGCATTCAACGCAACCCCATGAAAGGCGTGTGGACGCCGACACAAGTCGGCGACCACTTGGGCTTAACGGTGGATTTACATCTCGGCATGTTTCGCGCCCCATCCGCAAAACTGCAACAGCTCGCGCGACACGCGTCAACCCTACTCGGTCGGGCAGCTTCCAACGCCCGGTGGCTACCCACCCGTCAACTCGCGGCCTTCGCGGGAAAAGCCCAATTTCTCTACCTCGCCATTGCGCCTGCCCGATTCTTTTCACGCGAGCTACACGAAATGGTTGTCCACACGAAATGGTTGGGGGGGGCGCGTGCGCCTCACCCACCAGCTACGTCGCGACCTCGAGTGGTGGCGCACGGTTCCCACCCCAACACAACGGCCGGTCAATCTACAAGCCCATCTAGACCGCCTACCTTCACGCCGATTCCAGCGACTACGGATGGGGAGCCGTGCTCAACGATGACTCCAACTACCAAGCACGCGGCTTTTGGACCGCCACCGACCGTCTACAACACATCACATGGAAAGAGCTTCGTCCCGTCCGGCACGCAGTCGAGTCCTTCCTTCCTCAACTCAAAGGCCGTCAAGTCTTCCTACACGAGGAGAACACGGCAGTGGTGGCCGCCCTAACCAAACTCACCTCTCGGTCGCCCGTCATGATGACCGAACTCCGGCGCATGTGGTACCTCCTCGACACCAACGACATCCACATCCGCCCGCGATACATTGGGTCGGCCGCCAACATCTGGGCGGACTCGCTAAGCCGCGAATTAGACACCGAAGACTGGCAGCTCAAACCCCGACTTTTCCGTCACCTACAAGAACGGTGGGGCCCGCATACGATCGACCGTTTCGCGTCTATGCTGAACGCCCAACTCCCGCGGTTCAGCGCCCGATGGAGGGATCCGCAGTGCGAGGACGTCGACTGCCTACGCCTGCTCGATGCGGCCTGGTACCGCGAAAACAACTACTGCAACCCCCGTGGTCTGCCCTACCTGCGCTCGCCGCCAAGTTGGCCCAATCACAAGCCGCAGCGACAGTCGTCGCCCCATGCTAGCCGGACAAAACGTGGTACCACGCTCTCTCCCGGCTCGCCACCGCCACTTTGCACTTCCCGGCGGCCCGCGACCTTTTCTTTCCCGGTCGGCTCGGCAGGCGAGAGGGGGTCGGACCTCCCCCGTGGAGCATCGTAGCCTTTCGGCTCTCACCCCCTCCTGGCTGTACACCCGACGCGGAGCGATTGGCCGTGCGCTACGCCCAGACCAATTAATTAATGCAGTACAGCCCGTGCGCCCCCTCCGCACTGGACCACCTCGCTACTGCATGCAATTAGGAGCAGCACCGGCGCCCTGGGCCGCCGATCTGGCTGAAACTTTTCAAGACCTCCTAGGAACCGACAAGCTTGGGGTTACGGCAGTCGCCATGCTCAGCAACTCACTAGCGCCCTCTACGTACGCTAGCTACGACAGCGCGCTGAGACAGTTTTTTGTATTTTGTACAGAGGAAAACGCCGCCCCACTACATGCCTCCCCGACCACAATGGTTCGCTACACAGCATGGTTGGCTTTGCTTGGCACAATCGCCGCCAGCTCGCTGCAGCCCTACTACTCCGCCGTCAACAAGTTCTTCCGGGACCACCAGCGCCAACCCATTGCGGTGGGCGACCTACTAGCCGACGCTCGGCGAGGCCTCATAATGCTGCAACGCCGCCTCGTACCGCTTGACTCACGCCTCCCACTTCCCGCCCCCGTCGCCCTCAACATCCTACTATCAGCTAACACTTTACGTGACAGCCTTACGTGGACCCCCGCAGCCTTTCCACTGCTGATGCGTTTCAGGGCATGCTTAGCGGTTTGCGTCAATTACATCTTTTTCTGCCGCGCAGAAAATGGTACCCGGTGCCAAACTCGTGACATCGCCGTGGACATACCTACACAGCAAATCTGCCTTTTCATGCGAAAATCTAAAGGCGACCAACGCCGTGACACCCGCGACAAGCTAGTCTTCGCTATCCCTATCTCAGTCAACCCCATTTTGGCAGACCTGTTGGACTACTACTCGCAGCAACGCGCCACGTTCTGCGCTAAATTCTACATGCGACCACCCCTTGCCGCCTTTTGAAGCTTCTCACCTTCGTAAGCCTCCGCCGATTGGGGGACCGCGTCCACCATTTCCGCTTGGCTCTCCCTCGCTCTCCTCACCGTCGCCACCTCCGCGCCCGCCGGTTTTAAATGGACATTGCACAGCCTCCGGAAAGGCGCTGCTTCCGCCGCCATCTGCATCGGCGCGCCCCTTCCCGTAATCAAATATATGGG